>JACXGK010001112.1:0-77216 GCA_016801125.1 Novumbra hubbsi | reverse complement strand
CACAAGAAGATTTGACCAATAGGCTCCCTTAAGGAGAACCTATAAATTTGAATGTATCTAAACAATGCGCTCTCTTTCCCAGCTGTTCCCAGCCGAAACAAGAGCCGTGCACGTTCGATAGGGATATGATACTCCGGTTAATAAATACGTTGATAATTTCTAATTGGACAAAGTCGTCAGGATCATTTATTTCTTAACAGTGCCAAACCTTTATTTTGTATTATTAATATAATTATTATTAGTAGTAGTATTTGCAGCAGCAAGTATAGGTGTAGTAGAAGTAGTAGTTGCAAAAGGTAAGTAATGTAAGGTGTAACAGATTGAAGATTGGGACCCAAACGCACGACTTGAGTAAATCTTTTGTGAACGACGATCTGGTGGTGAATCTTGATCGTTGTTCAGAGTTAGTGTTCATGTAAATATATAATTATATATATCCAGATATAGAGAGACCTATAGCGATGAAGATATATATATAAGAAAGGCTAGAAGGCCAGGTACTGCAGCAGTCAAATAACTGATACTAGTCTTGGCGAAAACTGGTGTAGTGCTTAGTTTGAATCGACCCTGGGGAGGGGGAAACAGGAACCTAAGTAGGGCTGGTGATTAGTGATGAGGGACAGGTGTGAGCCGTTGAGTGTGTGATTGGTGACTGGATGGTTTGGTACAGTGATGAGCACATCGCTCAAAGCCACCAAGGGGTGTAGTAGAGGCGGAAAACGAGTCGAGTCAGGGGAAACCCTGACAAGTAATAACCAACAAAATACCCTAATCAACTAAATATTTGCAGTCCTTAGTGTAAATGTCAATTTTTAGGAGTGGACCCATGGAATGTCATAGCTTTGAACGGATAAAGCTGATTAGAGAGCGGTGCAGCCTTTTTGATCCTATTAGTATTGACACATGGTCTGGCGATTTACTTAGCTAGCGTTCTTTCTGTTTTTCCGATTAGGGAAACGCAGGATAGATCTTTAAGCCAAAGCAGGATGGACGCATTGTTACAATGCGTTCCATCTCTATCAGCAAACTGGGCCCCGTCGAATGACGTGGAGACAAACTGAGCAGGGGGACGGCCAGAGAAGTGACGTTTCTTTGGGAGGAAAGAGATGGAAACCTCCCGTGCCAACTGAGAGGTGCATTAACAAAAAGCAGGGGGGATCCAGGGGAGGAATCCACCGAACACACTCAAATATATGAATCTGCTGACATTGGCTGGCTACAACCCAAACGGCAGCTTTCAGCCATCTTACCAAGAGAACAACCAAACCCGAGATGGAATTACTTTGGAAAATAACTTCAAATAACCTCCATTACCGACCGCTCCCATAGAAACCTCTGTATTGTTGTGGCTTGGATCAGCCTAAGGACCAGAAGTGCAAGCCAGCCAGGCTTAAATGAACATAAGCCACAGAGCTGTCCTGTATTACGGGAAGACTGGACCATGGATTTCATTCAGATGTCCAGGCCCTGTTTTCTCGTAATATTTGGCTTATTGTGTGTAGATGGTTACCTTGACCCCTGACTAAATAGTTTTCATCTTGAAGGTGAACTAAACGACACCTTCAGAAGAAAGCGACGACGGCAATAAATATAATCCCACCCTGTGTGTCAGTTGTCAAACTAAATCTTTGTCCCGCATTGAACCGTCGGTCATCCCCAGCATCACATGTGAATAGAACTGAATATGTTTTCTTTAAGAGAAGCCGTGCTCGATAATAAAACGGTGAAAAAAGAGATGGATTGAAGAGATGAACATACAAGACGACAAGACTCCGGCCCATAGAGATTGAGTTGCAACATATTGCTCCGTCTGGCCACTATAATAATAATGTTTTGAACGTAGCACACGGTTGACAGGTGACTAATAGAGATATTAAAATGTCGACCTGATCTCTGTTGCGGTAGCTCGAAAGCCTCTCAGTCTTGTTTGTACGAGTCTCCACTCATTTTAAAGACACCGTAGTATCAGTGAAGACACAGAAAGGCCACAAGATACATGCTAATGGCAACGAGCACGAGTTCAGCACCACAGATGCCATGCAATGCGCGTCAAAAAGCCACATCGAGGGCCACGATCTTCTATTTTGCGATCGACATAACGAACATCTTATTGTCCCCGACTTTTAGAAATGAGGCATTAGAGCTCATCAAGCTGTCTCGTGGGTGGAAGAATAAGCAGGGCTGTTTCGCACCTGTGTGATAACGAATCACAGGACAGCCCGGGGCGAATGCCGAAGCATCTGAGCGGAAAGGAAAAGCTGAGAGAGAGAAATAGAGAGAGAACGAGAGGAAGGAATTCACACTTACTTGGAGCAGAGCCTTCTTAATGACTCTACCCACATCCTGTCTCCACTCAGGGATGTCAGGGTTGTACTCGTCCAGATTAGGGGAGAAAGATAAAAGCAGCGATTTGAAGAACTCTGTCAGAGATAGAGCGAAAGGCCCAGGGGAGGAACAGAAACAGACTTTTAATTCAGCTCCTGATCCGGTGTCCATTATTCTTCAGGTAGCCTCCTCAGTCACAACTCTCATTTGTTCTGCTTGAGGTTCCCTCCTCTGACTGGCTTCAGGTAGGCAGGGCGGATGACAGGAACAGCAGGTTGTGCCATTGTGCGCGTTCGTGTGCCCGGAGGTTCGACCAGGCCCCGTTTTAGGGTGCCGACATATTGGACCGTAAAGTATGCTCCCATGTCACATAACAAGTGTCAAGTGTGATGTCTGGTAGATTAGCATGGAATCAAGGGGAATCATTTGATTAGAAAGAGAGGGAGGGAAAGGGGAGAGCGTCGGGTGGAGAGAGACGGATACTGAGAGATAGGGAGATAAAGAGAGGGAGATAATGGTGCGGGGGGGGGGTGAATGGTAGTCATATCACCTTGTACTGCTATGGTCTTGGTGTCTTGCAGTATGGTGTTGGCTGAAGACACTTGGACTGTAACCGTATTCATCCCCTCTCTGGTGAAGGTGCACGAGATGCTCCCGTCTATGGTGATCACCGGCTGGGGGAGAAAGGAACGCGGGCGACATGGACGATCACACTTTGGCCCAGTCGTCCCCTCCTCACGTACAGGGCACCTTGGAGCCTTACAATAAACCTGTTTCAAACTCCTTTTAACTTCTGAACCTAATAAAGGCATCATTTGCAGATGCCCTAGAACCAAAGCCACGGAAAAGCAATAAACTATAACTTGCTAATTTGTCGATTGTCTAAGCATAACCCGAGATAAAACATTGCTTTGCCTCTGTCATAGCAGCCGTTTATCATAGACGTCACTATCAGTTACAGACACTGAAATAATATTATTTAGGTTACCGGAGAGAGGAAGTTGAGGGAAACCAGTCATTTGATTTGTCCCGCGCTCCAATAACTCCATTCAAACGGTTACAATAAGCATGTCCTTGGATTTAGTATTGCTGACATCAGCCCCCAGTGCAGAGCACACATATTGTACAATGTGTGGAATTTTAAGATCCAACCGATTTGGAGTATAGTCAGTTGACTGTTGTGTAGTGTACTGCCAGCGCCCCATTCACGGAGCGCGTGTCCATCGATCCATCTCATCTTTGCCGTTGTTAAAGATGTTCTACAGATGCGGCTAATGTTGAATGCCGAAAAACACCAGCGGCATTTTCACATTAATAGGGTAATCCGGGTTCTTTCTAAATGACACCATTGGGGCCTTACATATGTGGTCAAGTTATTAACGTAGGCAAATATTTACAAGACAACATTGTCGCCATCATCTTGCAAACTGGAAGGATGATTGTGATTTTTGCCATTAGCTTGCATTCTGTCAAATGTCGCTAGCTACGATAACATTAAATAGCTCCTGTTTAGTGGACTCCGCTCAATTGTAGCTAGCAATTTAGCTAACATTTTACTGACTCTGGGTTTAGCTACAAAAAAATGGGCCTCATTTAAATATGGTATCATGTATTCAAGCCTGAGTAATACACAAAACAATGAAAGTAAAATACCCCAGGTGTTGCACAGGGCTCCGTTCTAAGCCCCCCCTCCTCTCAGGTCACAAAACACATCCAATACCTCAGAGTTGTTTCCCAGCCACCAGAAGTAGGTCAGTGTCCTGGAGTGGTTGGGCCAGACGACTGCCGTCAGGTTGACTTCCTGGTTCTTGATGGCCACAAAGGGCGCCAGTAGCTGGACATGTTCCACAGGACCTAATGAACATACAGCCAATATATGACCGAGAGTGAGACTTGCTTTGTTATGACATGTACATTGTTTCCGGTTGAAATGTGACAGCATTTAAAACGTGACTGTAGTGGTGTGTGCGTATGTGGGGGTCTGGGAGGGTAGCAGCATTCTTAGATTCAGAGTTTGTGGGCTCGTCCTTTCATTAAGACCAGCAGACGGTACGTGGAAGGTCCGTATTTACGCACGGATAGTCACATGTGTCGTTATGTCTAGTCGTTTTAAAGGAATTTCCCCGGTATTAAGCCAGGCTTCATCGTTGAAAAAGGTCACCTGGACTTAAAACCTTGTGTGATACCATGCCCGGCTTCGTTGAACCTGTAGAGGGAGGTAAATATACGAGGTTTTGCCAGCATCTAAGCGGTAGTTTTCTGCAGCAAACAGATGCGTGCTTCCATGGTGAAACTCTGGCTGAGGGCGAACACCGGGTTCTGGCGTGTATGCCTCGGTCAGGGGTTTCTGTTAACTCTCATCCTATTTGACTGAAACTAATCTTTATCCCGGCTTTCAAAAGCAAGCAGAGTGCATGTATGTCTGTGACAGAAAGACAGTGAAAGTGCGCGTGTCTGCGTGTGCCAGTAAGCGTGTGTCCGTGCGAGGATGAGAATGTGCGCTCCCGTGACGTGAGTCATTAGAACAGGCTTTCAAAACTGTCTGGTGTTAGGGTTGAAAACACCTCTCACACTCTCCCCCGTAAGCTCCTCACAACGTAACGAACCGTTACGCAAGACAAAACCCGTCGGAAAAACGCCGACATCGAAAAACCTCAAGGCACAGCTATCGGAAAAACGTCGGGAGACGCTACCTGAACGGCACCTTCGCGGATGGAAAAGGGGGAGCCGGCATGCTGTATTATGAGGAAGAGATTCCTGGCACTTTGCCTTTACCTGGCCCCGGTGTACGCCGCTGTCTACTTAGCCAGTTACTTAGGGAGAAATATGAGGCAGAGATATTTAATCATGACGGGGTTGCCGTGCAGAACTGTTGTTCCCTTCGTCCCTTCCAGCCAATCAGAGTCTCGTATTCAGACCCGTATTAGCACCTGGCCAATTATCAGCGGGACCTTGATGGAGGGGGATGAACAGCAATGGCTGACCGTACAGGGAAGACCTACACGTGACGTGGAGGTATAAAGCGGCGCTGTCGGACCCCAGGGTGTTCTCGGCCAAGGCGGACACGCGGAATATCCCGGCCGTTCGGTACACGTGTCTGATGCCTTCCTCGATCCAGCTGAGGTTGGAGTAGGAGACCGCCGTGCCGTCGCCGAAATCCAGCTGGACGTTGGTCCTCATTGAGTCGCCCTGGAAGGTAGAAAGCGCATTTGTCGGGCAAGGAATGTGCAGCTCTCGCCGAAGAATTAGGGGGACACTTGAATCACACGGCACGGTATATTAGAGGTCAAAATCGGCGCTGTACATTGTGAAATTGGGTGGAGGACAAAATGACGTAACAACGGTCAATGGGTACCAGATTCACCAACCGATTTCATGTCTGTCACATGTGCTCAGTCTAAATCGGCTTTCGTCTGTGAAGAGGATGAGGAGCAAATGGTGGACCTGCCAATTCCGGTGTTCTCTGGCGAATGCCAAACGAGCTGCACGACGCTGGGCTGTGAGCACAGGTTCCACTAGAGGATGTCAGACGCTCATGGAGTCTTTTTCGGACAATTTCGTCAGAAACATGCACGCTAGTATCCCGCTGGAATTCATTTTGAAGGGCTCTGGCAGTGCTCCTCCTGTTCCACCTTGCACAACGGAGCAGATACCTTTTAAGGCCCTGTCCAGCTCTCCTCATGTAACGACCCATCTCCTGGTATCTCCTTCATATTCTTGTGACTGTACTGGGAGAAACAGCATAGCTTCTTGCGACAACACATATAGATGTGACATCCTGGAGAAGCTGGAAATGTACCTCTTTAAGCAACCAGTATTGAGAAGAACACTAGCAAACCGCTAAACTAGAGATAATTCAGTCAGGACGGATAAGGAGGGAACAATCGTCTGCCGCCACCTGCAAAGCCGTTGTCTGGCTTTTGGGGCTTTTGGGGTTGTCTGGCTGTTGCCTCAACAGTGCACCTGTTGTCACTTATATTTGCATCAAAACCGGTAACATTGATTTAGAATCACTAATGCTTCTTATCTGGACCGATTGATATCCCCTAATTTGAATGGACTTGGTGTTATGCTGTGATGATCACGTGCACGCCTAATTTGTGTGAGCAGTGTAGATGAAGAGGCAAAAAAAAGAAAGAGAGAAAAAAACTGTACAACATAACAGAAAGAAGATCGCAAATATCCATTCAAAATTGCAAAAAGCCTGGTGATGCTTTTACGTGCAAATATTCTCGGATGAAATATTGATAATTGTCAGTTTGGGTTGGGGCAAAATGCCAGAAACCACATTGGCACTCAGCGGTTAGCTCTCTGCATGAGCAGACAAGAGTAGCATTATTTGCTTTTGTCAAAAATCCAACAGCTGCTGTTGTGACACCTCTGCATTAGTGCGCCTCCCTAGCTTGACATGTTACTTAACACCACTGGGAGTGTGCGGTTCCTGTGGGGTCGGTGTGTGTGTGTGTGTGTGAGAAATCGAGAGCTAATGTGCGCGTGAAGCCCTCCCTGCTCTGTTGTTAGGGTGCCTGCAGCAGGTCTACTCCAGGGTGCTACACCTGTCGCTAAACAAACACAACACAGAGGCAAGCAATTCCACGCGCCGTTGTTGCCGGTGTCTCCAGGTGGTAACCAAATCCTCCCGCTTGCCCTGGCCGTAGCCTGCCAGTGAACACCCCCCCCCCCCCCCCACGCCGCACATTGTAATGCAACGCTACCGGGACCTCCATCGGTACCAGTGCATTAACACAAGGGGGGCACAGGCAACGCAACACATGCCACAATAGCAAAACCCATTATCTGTCCTCCCTTTCTCCCTCCTCCTTGTTCTGCTCCTTCTCAAGCAGGGCGATGTGGCGGCTCCTCCGGGAGGCTGGGCCGCGTGTGGCGGCAGGCTTAGGGGGGTACATTTCATTCATTATACCTGGAAAAATTAGAAACGATGAATAAGTCGAACGAAACAGCGGGCAGAATGGAGTGGAAGAAAAGGGGCTAACAGCGGCGGCCATTGTGCGGAACTGTAATGGCCCGCAATCCTCTGCCAGATTGGCACTCGGAGTGGGGATGTATGGCTTTCGCTGGCGTCGGTGTCACTTAGGCTTTTGTCTGTGTCCGTTGTTTACACTCTCTGTGCGCTTCTGGCCTCCACGTCGAGGCGTCCTGGGATTGCGAGCTAATCTGCATGAGTCCGCTGCCTGCTAGCTAAATGTCACGCTTTGTGTCCGTCGCCTCGCGCGCTACTCCCGGGGACACTAAGTCCCAGAAACGCAGAACGGGGTGAACGCCACGGACGGGAGCGGGGCTCAGCGCGACATTAGCTGGCCCGGTCGGGGAGAGACACAGTCGGAAAAGCGGTCGCTCGCCGCCAACGCGAGGCTGCCGTGGTGACGGTAACAATCCTTACCGGTTTCTGTCAGAGGTTGTAAGGGTGTGATCGAGCATGTCTGGAGTTGGGACTATTTGTTCGTTTTGGCAGTTATGCTAATGCTACGAGGTACCTTTAATCTGAATAACAGTACGTTTTTTCCGTGCAATAATGTAGTTCTCAAGTTCACAGTCAAAAAGTATTTTGGACAGCTGATCCACGATAATTGGCCCGAGCATAACCAATCATTATCCAGGGGATTATTCAAGGTTACTGTGTGATAATGAAAACGTGACACGTGATCCGGTCCTATCGCTATTCTCGAAACATCAAACTTTCACTTCCTCCCTGGCTTTCTTTTTTCCAAACCGCCGTGCACACGCGCTACCTATTTAGGCCCATTTGCTCTCCCCCAGAAATACTGCCATCTCTGGCTTCATGAATATAAATTAAAGTCTGAATTCAATGGGAGCGAGGATTTTCTGAATGCCTGAGACTCAACGCCATGAGGATTCTTCACCAGGCCCCTCGTTCTGATAGCTCATTTTTCTCTCCCACCCCCCCTCAACTTTCCGCTATCAGAGGATTCCTCTCTTAATGAAAGAAATAGGCCCCTCATTTCCTTAACTCATCACCCTGTGATATGACAACTGGGCCCGGGTGAGACCTCATGGGAAACACACTTAGTTACAGTGCAGGGGGAAAGCACAGCCATACCGCCACAGTACAATATCAATGGAATTTATTCCCCTTGAATTTAATGCGGAAGGTGGAAGAGTAAACTCAATAAAAGGGTCTCCCGAGGGACGGTGCCTCAGCGAGGTCTTTAGCTGTCCGTCTCTCGGTCTGGGCTCCCGGATCAGTGTCCTTGTGTGGTGGACGGCGCACTGGGTGTTAACACTGTGGCGATGTCAGCCCCTAGCCATATGGGGGCCCAAAGCTAAATTTGATTTAGGGCCCACCCCTCCCTTAGTGGTCCGAGGCTCACTAGTTGTCTGGGGCCCCCTGGCAGTTGGGGGCCCTAAGCGATCGCTTATGCTGCTTATGCCTAGGGCCGGCCCCTAATGTTTATGACAAGAGCTGACCAGACAGTGCATCACACACTGCCAGGGGTTGTGTTGCTTCAGACGCTCGCACGTCCTCATGCCTACCAGTGAACGAGTATGGCACTGCCTTCCACCGCGCAATTAACAACCAGCGCATAACAATACCGAACGCATTGGAATGGTTCAACCTGCGGCTTTAGGTGAGACTCGATGCGACCCAAAACGGAGATGTGTAAAGCGGGCTTCGGTTCTGGGAACCCCTGACACCTAGCGTGCCGGGCGCGGAACTGAAGGAGGTTCCGGCCGGCTCCTCGGCGGCCCTACCTCGTCCAGGTGGATGAGGAAGGTGACGTTGGTGGCCAGGTTGGCGGTGAGCTGGCCCTCCCGGGTGGACAGGGACAGACCTCTCGGGGCCCGGTTGGGACACAGCTGCTTCCTGGGCGTGTACATCTCCTTCACTCCGTTGGTGCAGTTGTTGGACACCACTTTGCGGTACCTTGGGGAGAAACCATAGGAACAGGACGGGCCACTGGTACCGTGGTTCTCCGCTGCCGAGCGGCAGTCGCCGATAGGGCAAAGCGACGCGGCGAGCTGAACATCGAAGCGTTCGCATAGTGACCGATCCAGTGATCGCCGCGGGAAAACCCGCTAGGAAGAATTTACTAAAAGCTTTGGGAAGTTAACGCACAAACGAAGGACGTGCTCTGCCCTCCCCTCAGATGTCTGGGCTGAACTAATGGGCGTAGCTAACATACCTGACACTGGCGGTGGTTTATAGCCCTCCGCGGTACACTAACCCACTCATCATAGATCTACTACCTATGGAGGCGCTGAGGCCCAAAGAGCCTATATCACTACTGACGCCAGGAGCCGTGGCAGATGATGAGACACCCTAGTGATGTCCCACTAGGGCCACAACCGGAGGACGAAGCTCACCGGCCCAGCCTCAGAGGAAGTACCGTAGCCGGTGTGCTCTAAGCTTCAGCGTGTCTTTTTATTCCTCTTTTAAAATAGAGTCGTAGAATCGCCGCCTTGACATGGAGAAAGCTTGCGCGTTTACAGAATTGTCCCTCTGTGTCACTTACCCCGTACTGTTGAGGTAGTTCTGTCCTTGGCTGCAGTTCCTCGACACCACGGCTGGGTTATACCAGAAAGCCGGTAGACAGTTCCCATCCGCGCGACGCTCATAGCCGTAATCGCTATCACAAATCACAGAAAGCACCTGATCAATATAAACATGAAAAGGACACACTGTTTTTAACTGTATGTTAAATGTTTTCCACCTTTCCCGTCCCTTAAGCGCAGGACACACGGTTGTCTTCCACATTGCAACACATCATTATTCTATATTGATTGGGCTGCGGTTGACAAACGCCCTACTGTAGATCAGCCGCGGTAGGAACACTGATCCCTTAGGGACTACGTCCGGACAGGCAGCGAGGTCAGGGTTGGCTGACTTTAAACGTCTGACGCTAGCTACCTCCCAATCACAAAGTGATTTATATCAGGAAAAACAGGTTTGGTGCCCATTCTAATAAAGACCCTGACATTGATTTATCAATTAATTACCTAGCCAGAACTGACAGTAAGCAACTTCCCCTGAGGTCTTCAAGACTCGACCGACTTAGTGTTGCTCTGGCGTGATTAGAAACCAGCCCCGATGTATTGACTTGGCATCAAGTGAAGTTATGGTGTTCTGGTTGGTAAGGATAATATTTATGAGAGATCAAGTCCAGTGAGGGTGTTCAATTAAGCATATCATAACGCGACAGAATGATAACTCTGGCAATGCATTGATCCTTTCCAGTAAGTCAAAAAGAATTGTGTCCAATTGTGCAGAGTCACCACTAATATATACACTAAGTGTTACATCTCCAGTATATAACCGCCAACTACAGCCAGTCACTGTCCTCTTTCCAAATCAACCTCTGGGCTAGTTTGTTCCCAGTATAACAACATCCACACTGAGCACTGAGGCCCTCTTACGCAATCCACAATCATTAAACATGTTAGTCCCTTTCAGTACACTTCAAAGTCAATTAAAAGTTTTTTTGTTATTTGCCCTGACTGCTTTGTTTTTTTCAATGACCCGATTTTCATCATTTTTCGTGTTTCACGGTCTCTATCAACGTTTACAGGACGAGTGAGAGGGAGAGAATGCTATTTTTATATACGTGCACATACATGAAGAGAGAGAATATGTATACACTTTCTAAGTACATACATACACGCGAAGAGCGCGCGCGCGAGAGAGAGAGAGAGCAGAGATGGAGACGTTTAGGTCAGTATGTTCGTGAAATGAATATAATTTAATCATTTCAATCTCAAAATAATTAAAACAAACTATCACAGGAGTCTAATGGATTCTAATTAAAACTCATGCAGTCTGACTTGCTACTGCTGGCACGGTCAGAAACATTTCCCAATGCTTCTCTCTCCTCTGCTTTTACAAGATAAAAACACAACGAGCAGCTAGCTGCCCCATGATTTGCATACAAATTGAAAGTATTTGCACCTCTCGTCTTCTCAATGTCATTATGATATAAACATAGCGAAGCGAGCTAAGCAGAGACCGACGTGAGGAGAAAATTACGTAAAATGATCCCCAAAATATCGGATTATCGGAGAACTGAGGCAGAAAATTTAGCAAATGAATGGGACACTGAAAAAGTGTATTAAAGTCCAAATTGAATTAAACGGACCCACGTTCACAATAAACGTTCTACTGTAGATCTATTCATGTTCAATGTCAATATATAATTCTTGTACATAAAATATGTACAGGAACAGGTATTCATACCTTCTTTCATACTATAATTGTGAGTTATCATGCTTTTATGCCAATGCTGACTGTGAGTACAAAGGGTCTACTTACCATTCAAAGTCATGGGCCCGGCAGATACATGACTCAGCAGAGAGGACTTTGGCGTAGTCTTTTCCTAGCATGCAATAGTTGCCAGGCCGACGCTTCATATAGATCTGCTTCTGGCCCATTACACACGGCTCACCCTGTGAAGATGAATCCATATAAATGGGGATTACAGTATGTCATGTTACTAAAACAGCAAGGCAAAACAGCTAATGTCAACCTATTGAGCTTCTTGGAACTGAGTACTATGTAGCATGTGCATAGTACCATGTAGTAATTCACTGTAATTACTGTAGGTAATACTACGACGTAGCGACATACTGTTGTTTCAGTAGGCAGTTCTACCATGTACTAACAAACTGCTATTACACAATGCGTCAATAGTAATATCCTTTGCTGTGAAAAATGACTTGTCTCCTTCTGAAAAATATTTGAATCTTTTCAGATTTCCACAAAAAAACTAATGAACTGGACCAGATTACACATAATCTCCCTATAAGATAAATTTCAGAGTCTGCGATGTAATATTCTCGTCTGTCAACGAATCAGAAATAGCCTAGGCATCGACACACAAACTTTCCTTTGAAAAAGTCTTACCTTGTTGTGAAGGTGCCAGGTTTGATAGTCTCCTTCAGTACATTTTCTGTTAAAGATGGACTTGTAGTCTATCTTGATAAGCTGCCACTCGGACCGATGACTAATGTGCCCGAAAAACCTTGAGAAACCAAAGTAAGATAAACTCGCTGTTCCTTCTTGTAATATATGCATTTTTCATGTTGCATTTGTTCTTGTTGTTGTCCCATTGTCTACGGGTCTCTGTGACAACTGTATGGATACTGAAGTTAATAAAACTCAGAAAGGGGTTGTCATTGCTGGGCATTTCCACCAATTACCTTCATTCTATGAGTAATCGAACAACCTACGTTTAGTGTTTAGTGTACGTTATAGGCCTGTCAGTCCAACGCCAGTGTGGACAATCCAAATGAAAGGGCCCTCGTTTCGTTGCATATAAACACCCACTCCCACCACAAACCTTCCCCCGTTGTCGACCAAAGGAACAAGCTTCCCAAAAGGACATTAAAGAAAATACTAATTAGGTCGTTTCTTTCATCCCTTTGCCCTCCCTCGCATCCCGGAGAACAAAGGTCGTCCCCGCATCTCCGGTGCCTCCGTCATGGCTCGTATCCTCCGAGCATTTCTCCTATGTCACCGCTCACGTCATGATCTGGTTCTCCGTCCCGGCTTCCACCAGCATCCCATCCACGAACATCGCCGCCAGGGAGAAGCTGTGTCTGGTCCATTGCCGCCCCTCATCAAAACTGATCCTGAAACAGAGTCACGCCGCGGCAATACATTGAGTGCTTCTCAAATAACCCCTAGGGCATTGCATATACACGTGCGTATATGTGCCGAAACACAGAGCTCAACTGTGAAAGAGACATGGGCCTCGACTTGTTTTCCCTGTACCAATCGAGGTTAGACCTCAGACTGTGAATGAGAACACCAGTATTATTCCAGATCAGCTCTGCCACTCTGGATGTGAGTCCACATGGGAGATTAAAACAGGGTGCCATAACAGAATTCAAAGCGTTGTACTTTCCAGAAATAAATCTGTCAAGCGATTGTCCACAGCTGATTCTAATTGAATGCATTGAACAAAACGTTCAAAAAAGACAACATATCGCACCATTATGTAAATAATATTGCCTCTCCAAGTTGTGACACGCACTGTACCGCATGGAATTGCACTTGAGTCGAAATAGCATTATCTAATGTTGTGGGCTGGGCCTGGTTTGGGTAATGGTATGGTCCCTAAAGAAAAACAACAGTGTCCATGCTGTTCTGAATGTGCAATGATGCAGCTGAACTTCCTATCTTCCAATTAATTTATGTGTAGTATTTTGTCTGTAGCTAGTTAACCTATTGCGGACCTAGCAAATGATCCACCGTCTCTGTGGATAACGTGAGGGCAGGGTAGACATTTGTATTACCATTTGGTATACGATGCGTGGAGCAGCATAGTGCATGAGAGACGTGCACCAAAACCACTTGATCGGGAATAACATGGAAGTAGACAAGAAGAAATTATAGGACATAACAAATAAAATAGTAAAAACCTGCTAAACGGAGAAAGTACAGCATAGAAACAACACCGTACCCTCCCCTGTGCCCAATAAAGCTCTTCAAAGCAAGTCCCTAACTACTACAAACAAATACAGAGTTTGGAAAAAATACAAAGCCAATGCTATCCTCTGGGCCTGTTCTTTATTGATTCAGACAGCTCATCAACACTTATTCAGAACACTAGAGTAGGCTTACTGCTTCGGGAACACTAGAGCAGTGTTACTGCTTTAGAACACTAGAGCAGTGTTACTGCTTCAGAACGCTTGAGTAGTGTTATTGCTTAAGAATACTAGAGCAGTGTTACTGCTTCAGAATGCTTGAGTAGTGTTATTGCTTAAGAACACTAGAGCAGTGTTACTGCTTCAGAATGCTAGAGTAGTGTTACTGCTTTAGAACACTAGAGCAGTGTTACTGCATCAGAACACTAGAGCAGTGTTACTGCTTCAGAACTCTAGAGCAGTGTTACTGCTTTAGAACACTAGAGCAGTGTTACTGCTTCAGAACACTTGAGTAGTGTTACTGCTTTAAAACACTAGAGCAGTGTTACTGCTTCGGAACACTAGAGAAGTGCTACTGCTTCAGAACACTCGAGTCACTGCTTCGATTCAAACATCCATTAGTTGGCTTGCCATCTTCTGAATTAAAGCTAGGCCTGCAGACAAAGCTTTGACACACATCTATTAGTAGGACACAGAGCCAGGGAAATGTTAAATGTCACACTAGATGAAAAGAGAGAGAAAGGGAGAGGGAATACTGGGGCACACCTGGGTTCAAATAACATTTGGTCTCTTTCAACGAATGTTGTTGCCCATTAGTGAGCTTTCAGGGCTAATGGATTCATCCCAAAAGTGCAAACTCGGCCAATCTGCCACTCCAGGCTATGTAATGGCTCAATTAAAAGCTCAACGTGTTGTATCAAAAAACGGTTTGAACCCTGGCCTGCCAATAATTTTTCCACTGTGCTCCTTTCCATCACAACCACACTTTCTAGAAGACAAAACCTGGAAGGAAGGGTGACCTCCACCACCTGACCAATCCTAAAAGTAATTTCATTTTATATATGACAGAAATGTGGCTTTAGTTGGGCTGGTCTTCAGTGAGGAAAAACATGGGCGCTCCAATTTGGGTTAAAGATGGCCAATGTGTTAATGGTGGTACTAAAAGGGGGACTCTGGATTTGATGCCATTCTGTCGGCTTGTTCTGAATGTGATCTTTCATGTCAGCAAGTTGTTCCAAGCTTCAAAGCTGTACCGAATCAACAGATTCGTACATAGATAGATAGCTACAAAGAAACAGAGATAGAGAGTATTTACTCAAAATAAAAGTTTTCCAGACTTATTATGTCACAACATCAACATGCATTTAATTAGGAGTTTTTGCCACTGATCAACACAAAAAAGGCAATAATGACAACGTGAAAATAACAACTACTGTTTGAAATGAATGAAAAATAGGAAACAGAAATAGTTGTGAGTACAGGTTACAGCAGGGGTGGGCAAACTACGGCCCGAGGGCCAAATGTAATAAAATTATTTTGGGGGGAATTAAAAAACCAACTCACCAGCCCATTCTTATACATCTGAGTCAGAATTTTAACTATTTACACCTTATATGGGATCTACTGTACATATGTAATGTATGTTTTAACTTTTGCCCTTTTCTGGCCTCCAAATCAATTATGATTAACAAATTACAAAAACAAACGTGGCCCTCCATTTCATTTCAAAATCCTGATGTGGCCCCCGAGCCAAAATATTTGCTCACCCCTGTGTTAGAGGAACTAGTTTTGAGGTTTTTTTTAAACCTACTGTAAATGTCTGGTGGGGATTGTTGGTTGTTTCACAGCAACTAGGGCCCCTCCTTTATCCAGAAACCAGATGTTGTGCTCCTCCTCGAATATCTAACAGGAAGCACAGGAAATGTCATAGAATACATTAGTATTTTTACAGTTTTCACCCTATATCCATTGAATTACATCAGTTTACAGCTGAATTCTGAGAGGTTTCTCAAGATCAAATGATCAAAAGGCTGAAGCGGCAATACAAATCCACAATTTTCTGTTTTCAGATAGATCTCACCCACAGCCCGGAATGTACCTGTCTCCAGTTGTTACCAGCGTCCGATGAGATGAACATTCCAACATTGTTGTATGAGAGCTCAGATCCAATATTCCCTGTGTTGGAAATCGAGACACACTGGCTAAATATTCAAACAACGTCGCAATTAAATAGATATGATAGATGATAGATGATAGAAGATAGATGAATATCGTGAGAAAAACAGATGTGGTGAAGAGGAGAAGTATCATTAATGCTTAATGTGGACGGACGTCGCTCTGTTTATCATAAGCAGCAGTGCCGGCCCCACCCCTTTGGTCCGGGGCTCACAAGCAATCCGGGGGGCCCCCTCGGCGGTTGGGGGCCCTAAACGGTCGCTTATGTTGCTTATGCCTAGGTCCGGCTCAGTAATCCAACATCATAGCATATATCCCTCTCTTCTGTTGACGCGCGCTCATAACTCCTTCCTCCCACAACCACGGCCAAGCGCCGGGCGGTGGCAGGGTCAAAGGGCTTTAAGGCGGCGCCAATAAGGCGAATGGGCTGCAGCAGGGGACCGACTACTGTTTTGGAAAAAGGTCTTGAGTGTTTGAGGACAGAGATCAACAGAGCAGATTCATGGATGCAAGTACAATATTTCCCACACAGTCAATTATGTGGTGTTCAAAGCAAGACTTGCGGATCCTTATCAGTAATGTTAGTTATGGCATAATCATCCCCACAACATCTTCATGACCGGGTGGAAATGAAAGACAGCTATTCCCTATTTGTTGTGCCATTAGGTGCATTGAATATATCCCCGTCTTTTCAGCTGATTGCCAAATGAATTTGCACGAGTGAACAACAAAGGTGATCTAAAATAATCCAACCTAAATCTTTCGAATGATCGGGCCGTAGAAACAGGATGATTACATTGTAACGCTAGGAGTCATACGGTATTCTCTCACCTGTGGCCACTATAATTCCGGGTGCTGAAGCTTTGGTTGATATGCTGCCTGACAGATATGGGTTTTCTGATGTCTGCAGCTGGAGATGGAGCGAACAGAAGGGCTGAGGGGGGGGGGAAATGACAGGGTCTGTTATATTTGACGGAAGCCATTATGCACGAATCATATGCTTTTTATTTCAACGGAAGAGCCTTCAGAAAAGAAAAGATGTGGCACTGTTTAAATTGAGGGGTTTTTATATCTCAGATGCTGCCCAATGAAGTGCGGTTAATTATTCTGGTGAGTTACTTTAATAAGACACTGAAAGAGTCCAACGGTCCGAATGTTGTATGCAGCGACCCATTGGTGGATGCATTCGCTGACACTGTTCGAAACATACCCTCCACCCCAAACTGGTGCTGAAATATTGCTCTTTGTCTGTGAGTATTCTGGAATTGATGCTTTGACAATGAGCTAACCCGAGTCGCGGAGCCTAACTCTGTGGTCAACCAACAGTACTAATCACTGTATTGTCATACGGTAGTATTGTTAGTATAGTATCTTTTGAAGTAAATAGTTATGGTACTTGGCAACAACACATGTTGTGCATACTATTATAATTACTAAGGTAATGTAGAACTAAGTCTAAGGTAGAACTGTCTTGCATCCTAAATTACATCCTACCTCCTTGCTTACATTACTTTAGACCTTAACCCTCATATTATGATAAAACATTATTTTGCCAATTCCATCAGAAAAGTCTGAGGCCTTCCAGCCCTCCCACTCAATCGGTCCTGTATATGGAAACAATTTTTTTATCTGGAATGTTTGCTGATTCTGGAAGAAAAATCACTCTATTTTGCAAGGAGAGGACCAGTTGCTCTCCAATCACCCGTAGGCCTGATAAAGTATCGACTGGAAGCTAAATGTACTGTGATGCCCACAAATGTATTTATTTAAATCTAAGTCAGAGGTAACAACGGTACTTGGAAACAAAATGTCTACCTAAGGAGTCTGATTAGATTTGAATAGGCTTTGTTCGTAAATATATTTATTTACATGTATTTGGCTCTTGTGTACGGTTTAAGGTACACGTTTACGGATATGGAATATAGCATCAAAACAACACCACAGTCTTTCCTAATTTCCATTATCAGTTATTAACACCAATAAAGGGGGATGATTCTTTAAATAAAAGCATCAAGACTATTCTCAGGGGAGAGCCAACACAACACAAGACAATTATGTCTGTTCACAGAGGCAGAAAACTAAAGTCAGCTTTCATCTTAGCTGATATTGATAGTGTGACATTGCTGTAAGGACACCAAGGGCAACCATATAATTATAAGAAATCTGTGACAGTAATTAGAATGTCACATGAATGTACAATCATATTCCACCTGTTGCCAGAGCTGTGCAAGACGCACAGCCCACAACAAAACCGCCATGGCCTTTTAACATCAGTCCCAAGGACGTGCTGGTGTAGCCCGGACTTCAAAACCCTTTAATAAACATTATGCATTTATGCTACGGACTTCTTTCACCGTTAGATGTGGATGCAAATAACTGGTTCTTTACAGTAAAATATTTAGAATACTCAAATATTGCAGGCACTGTTTTTGTTATATTCCCTTGTTTCTTTGACTTGTCGTAAAAATGTTTATTTCAGATATGTGATGTTTCAAATGTAAAAGACAAAAAGTCTGTTATAGGCAGGTTTTGATTTTACCAGAAAGAACAGATATCGAGGTTTGAGAAATACTTAACTTTCAAAATGGAAGATATCAGCATTATTTTAAAATTTTCACTTCCTCCAATAAAATCCACTGTTTCACAGAAGCAAACAGCAATGGATAGCCTACGGTAATATAGAGTAATGAAAATGCTGTTGTGTCATTTTAAATTATACCTTTTTAGTATTCTAATGATACCCAAGGCCTTCATAAACACAATCAAATTAGATTTATTTTAATCAAGAAAATAATTCCTCTTTAGCAGAAAGTGTTTGTGTTGGTTTTTCTGTAAACTCATTGGACAGAAATGACCAGAACACAATTAAATGTTTAACAGTCTCACAAACCCACAAAGGTTCTTAGATGTTCTCCTTTGCTCATACAAGCCACACCACTGCTAAGAGGTTAGTTATCCTATAATGGAACATAATAGGACGTCCCTGTACCAGTTACACCATAATTTTATTACACTGTGTTTAGCTCATGCTGTCACAAAGTTGGCACTTTTTACAAGCCTGTTAACGGAAAATGTTTGTAAAATTTAAAGAAAAACAGAGTGCGAAGATGTGCAAATCATTTAAACCCTAAATTCAATAGAAAATAGTACAAAGACAACATATCAAATGTGGACATTGAGAAATGTTATTGTTTCTTGAAAGATTTTACCCACCTTTGTATTGGATACGGGATTCAAAAAAGCTGGGACAGGGGCAACAAAAAACTAGTGGAATGTTGGTGGAATGTCTCGCAACAAATTAGGTTTATTGGGAACAGGTCAGTAACATAATTGAGTATAAAAAGAGCATCCCAGGTAGAATGAGTTTTTCTGAAGTAAAGATTGGCAGGGGTTCAGCCCTCTGTGAAAGACTGAGCAGGCAATTAGTGCAACGATTTAGGAATAACGTTTCTCAACATAAAATTGCAAATAGTTTACAATTTGCATCATGATATGGGTCTGTAGTGGAAAAGGAACATGTCTGAAAACCATTGTCTAAAAACACAGTATGTCGCTTCCATGCAAAGCAGAAACCATATATGAGCATGATTTAGAAAAGCTGTTGCCTCCTCAGGGCCAAAACTCATTTAAGATGAACTGAGATTAAGTGGAAAACTGTCCTGCGGTTTGACAAATATTAAATTCAAATTCTCTTTAGGAACCTCCGGACTAAAGAGGAGAGGGACCATCTAGCTTTTAATCAGCGCACAGTTCAATAGCCAGCATCCGTGATGGTATGGGCGTGCATTAGTGCACATGACATGGGTGACTTGCACATCTGTGAAGGCGCCAATAATGCTGAACAATATCTCCTCAGGTCCCAAACGCTTACAAAATATTGTTAAAAGAAGAGCTGATGCGACACAATGGTAAACATGCCCCTCTGTCACAAAATGTTTGTGTTGCTGGCATCCAATTCAAAATGGGCATGTATTTTACAACAAAGAATGACATTCATCAGTTTCAACATTTGATATGTTGTATTTGTACTATTCTGAAATAAACACCGGGATCAATGATCTTCACATCATCACATTCTGTTTGTATTTGCATTTTTGGCAGCGTCCCAACTTATTGGGAAGCAGGCTTGTAGTTTTATATTCATCTCAGACAAAATAAAACATACATCATTTTTTATTGTATTTATGTTTGTCATGTGTGAAAAATAATGAGGAAATAAGAGGGCTGAGGAATCAGATTGAAAGTATACTTTTGTAGATGTAAATTTGCACATAATTTGCCCCTAGTCATCTTCTACAATCATCACAGGTAGTGTAACAGGAATGTTAAAGCATGTCTATCTAATACCTGCACATGATAAATAGTGTGTGTACAACATATCGCGTGAAATGCTGGATCCATAACCCATGCCAACCAGGCTGGACACATTTTGCCCCACCTACCTGAAGCACAGAGCGCAATCAAAGGGGCGGGGGCTAATGTATGGCGATGTAAGGAAATAAATGACATTGTGGGGATTTCATTGTAGAGTTTGAGTTGTACTTTACTGAATTGGAACAGGCACATTTTAGAAGTATCAGCAGAGACCAAAATTGTGGACTTGCACAATTGTAGTTTATATTGATGACTACATAGAATGTCAAACTTGTGACTTGTAATATGAAATAAATTATTCGCAAAATCTGTGTGATTTATTTACTATTTTACCACTACTTTTACTTTTTGTATAGCCACTGTAGGTGCTCAGCGGGAACAATGTTGAGTGTGGAGTATGTGTAACTTTTTGCCACTACATCATTGTTGTTAATAATATCTGCTCATATTATGGTGCAATCTCACTACTCCCATCACTCAGCATTTTTTTAAAACAGAGGTATAGTAATTGCTACTATACATCCATTGATTATACACTTATTTACAATTTTTACTTTATTTGGGGGGATTTGAAATATTCACTTTTCACATGTTTGGTTATTTTAGTACATATTTTTGAAAGTTTCAGACCACAAAAAAAAGACAATTGTATATAATAATTATAAATATTTATACATATATATATATATATATATATGCAAAGAATTGTATACAGAAAGTTTTGTGTTGTTGCCTTGCATGCGCCATAGTCCTATCCACTGTTCAATCCAGGTTTCAATGTGATTACGTAAAGTAATTCCCTTTCCATTAAGATGATTAAACAAATTCCCCTGAGTGTATGATCTAACCTACAGTAAACGCTATCATTGGGGAGCACTCAAATACTTTCCAATAATTTTAGCCA
Organism: Novumbra hubbsi; assembly: GCA_016801125.1. Lineage (NCBI taxonomy): Eukaryota > Metazoa > Chordata > Actinopteri > Esociformes > Umbridae > Novumbra > Novumbra hubbsi. The sequence goes on along the minus strand of JACXGK010001112.1, from coordinate 56,038 downwards.
GGAGTTTTGAAAGTGTTGTTGCTTTTAAACGACGTTATCCAATTGTGTACTATTTTACAACCTTTAAAAAAAACAATGAAATTCAGAACGTATCGCCCCAATTTAAGGTGGAGAAATTTGAGGAGCCCATATTTCTTGAAAGAAGTTGGTGATTACTGCAGATACTCCATTGGGTATGTTTTTGCAGTCGTTGCATGGGCTTAGTCTGGGTTCAGTTATTAGCTGCTATAGGTACAGCCAGTTCTTAATCATGTACAACAACAACATGCTTTTCTTGATGGATTCAGCAGCGCTCACCAGTACACAGTGAATGTCATTTCCTGCCAGGTCCGATCCCGGTGCTTGCAGTAGCCTCCAATCACGGCCCTTGTTGTAGGTGATGTAAGTCTTGACCTGGTTATCCAGCCTTTTGTTAGCGATTAACATGCCTTTGATACCAGCTACCTAGGGAGAAACAAAGAACAAGGCTGAAACAGACACAAAACAAGACAATTTAACCACAGAAACAGATGACATGGCTTTCTTTGGAAATTAACTTCCTTCAAACGCTAACGAAATGTATACCCTCGAGGGAAGTCAGACTGTAACCAAGCCAGTCTTGTTTTTAAATGTTTCCTTTTAATTTCATCACTGTCAACCACCCTCGGCTGTTGCAACCACTGCACAACAGCGCCCGTTTGAACCGTTAAACTGACACCTCGACGTGACACAAATTGCCAGACAGGGAGAAAGAGCAAAAACAAAAAAGTCACGGCTTGTCTCTCGTTGGCTTCCCGCGTCCCCATCAAGGATTGAAGTATGGTAAGGGACACTTTTAGGTTTTGGAGAGTTGCGATTCCAGAGATGCTGGGTGGTACTGTTGATGGAGATGCTACCTTGTGTGGTAGCAGGTAGTCCAGTGTTTAAAGCTGTGGGCCTTGTCCTAAGTCCTCATCGTAACACATCTGCCGTGTCCACGAGCAAGACATTTCATAGTGATTGGCTGCAAGTGGCTCAGGACAAGAGCGTCTTTAAAATGACTGAAGTGATAAAAACGTATCTGAGTAAACACATTCCACATCAAGTTCCCAGCAAGGGCCATAATATATATCATGCAAGTTAATATCTTCCTATTAAAACTAGAAATACACATAATGATGATGCTTGGGTAGAATAATGACTGCTGACCTCAAGTGATTAACAAAATGTCTTATGCAGTTGTATTTGTAGACAAGCATGTGTAACTGTCATCAAGTGCTAGTACACATAGACCAACATGACGTGTGGAAACATCTACACAAAGAAAAAACAATACATCCACCATTCTGTTATTATTAATTATGGACTGACGGTGCACGTTGATCAATCTACATGGGTGAGACGAACAACACAACAACTTTTAACACAGTAGCTCCACCCGTAGTAATGATAAATGAGCTCCCGAGAAAACCCAGACTTCCCTCAGTACATACCGCCTGCTTTTTCAATATGCAATAATGAAGTTTTCCGCAATCTATCATAGATATGGATCCACCGCTGGATCACAGTTGGAGGCTCGGGGGGGGCATGGCTCCTTCCTAATGCTCAATCATTCACCCTCCTACCGCTCACTCATTCAAAAGCTATTTATAGCTCTGAGGTATTTTATTATTGGGTGGTATTTGATTTGAAGGCCTAGCACTGAGTACTGATTGTGTACAGAATGTGAGGACATTCTGTGATCTTCCACGTTAAAGTGTATTACTCTATTAGATGGATTGGATCCAATGCCAATGGTAACCCCAAATGGCAACATTAACATTGACTTGGGGAAAGGTTTTTGATCGCGGTAAACAATGTGCAGACACTGAAAATGAACCCATCTCGGTAAACTAACAATTTCTATCATTCATTTAGGGGGAGAAAAAAGAGAGGGAGAAAGTGTGAAAATACTGACGAGAGGCAATGAATAATTTGAAGGGACCAGGGAAAAGAGTAAAAGACTGTTGATTTCACTCACTCCCTCTGTTCCCTGTTGAGCTTAAAGTACTTCGTAAATGATTCCTCTCTCAGAGTCTTTGAGGCCCTTGGGCATTCAAAGCCTTCTCCAGGGTATGTCACAGCAATACACACGACTATTAAGAACGACTTTGGTCAGAATTATATATTCAGTGCATAGAGAAAGTATACATAGACACACACAAGCATTGCACATTCAGATTTCCCAGCATATTTTACCAAAACAAAAAAAGGCTTTTTAAAAGATTGAGTTAATATTCTGTCCAATAACAATTAGTAGGTTTTCAGAACATTGAGGCAGGTTGTTGCTGATGTGAGATTATTTCTTGTACAAGACTAATCTTAAAAGGAGTTTTGGACCTGCTTGGAAAATGTATGTAGAAAAAATACATTTACAGTATGCACTTGTGGTGCTATCTGGTTTTCTGTTTTGCATGGAACCCAAGAGGAATAGCTGCTTCAATACCGGTAGGGCTTTTTAATTATTATTAAGCAATTGTTCACATAGCCTGCCTTCAGAATCTAAAGCGCTAGATGCATGGTATTCGGTGAAAAATGAAGGTAGCTTTGGCTACCTACTACACAAAGCCTTATAGTATACTTTTAGCACAATGCACATTCTATTAGTGTACTCTAAAATGATCTTTCTCATTTGAAAAAGGTTGGATGTGTCTGACTATTAATTACTAAACAATCAAGATGGTTTGTTTTGTGTGGACCTAATGTACTGTGTACTAATGAATGTACTAATGTTGTGTCAGATGGACAGTCCTGAATGTGCATATCCATTTCAACCTTGCATGGTTTTGATGCCGATTATATTCTAAATGCATCAATGTTAAGCAACTGGCTATGGTCATAACTCTAGTATTTGTTTAGTTTTAATCTGGACATGCAGCAGAAATTAAAATGCTCCTGTTATGACTTAATTAATCATCTTGTTAAAGGCACATTTCAGGCTACAACATTTCTGTCATTGCGACGTTACTCATTTTGTTGAACAACATAATTACTGTGTTATTCTTACAGATATTCCTAAAAAAAATGTTGCAAATATACATACAAAACTCTCCACAAATGAATTGCCTACCTGGTCAGAATACAGTGTTACCTAATAGGAAGTTCCAACTGTTGGCTAGGATTTTAACATAAAGAACAGATGTTGACCCTTATGACATGTTGTCAATACAGGTAATTGCGCAAGTTGTAGAGTGAAATGCATACTTTTTTTTATTTAATTATTTATTTAGAACATGTTATATTTCTGTAAAGTAGCTTCTGTAGTTCGACAGGAAAAATGTAACAATACATTTATTAATAACTGTTTCGATTAAAGGGAAAAATGTAAAGACTGCAAGGGGAATGTAGACTTTCATTGGAAACTATATTGTAATATTTGGGAGGACATTCCTGTCTCCTCTAAAAACATTACGATGCAGTACAAAGAGCATCATTTACACACAGCATGTCATGCAGGCATGCCCTGTGGGCGAAACGGTTCGAATCAACATCATATTCGACGTGGAAACTAGAAACTAAACGTTCTTTCCAACCGTTGCTTTCCCTACTGGGCACGAGCGTCAGATTCAACCCCGGGCCAGTCTTAATGCGCGAAACAGACGCGCCGGAAGGAACCACAATACAGGCAATGTTAATGACACCACCGCCCCTGCTGACTTTGATGACCAGGCCCGGATCACCCCCCCCCCCTCCGCCACAACTGCCAGGTCCCGAGTGATGAACCGGGGGAATCATCCCAGAGAAAGAAGTGGGTAGCTGGCGGGGGGAGCCATGTGCCTCGTGTTGAATGTTAATGTGAGGGTGTGGGGACGTACTAACAAGGCTATTGCCAGTCTGGTGGGTTCCGTGGCGGATGTCGTCCTACGTGTACATTTTCAAATTCTTTACTTGAATCCGCAGATGCTTGATTTACATGGACACAGGATTCTAACCTTGCGGAGGTGGTTTTGGGCGCCGACCCTCAAGGACACAAATGGCACCTTGTTCTCCGCACAACGGGGATGCCCGTGACCCGCCGACACCGAGCGGCGCCCCGCTGGCCTCTAGATTTCAGTGGACCTGCGGACCGAAGGGCCATGCACAGCCAGCCCGCGGACGTGGCCGAGGCTACCAAACACCAGAACCGCGAGGCCCGCTTCAGACGGCCAAGGCCAGTCGGTCGGAAAAAACACGAGGGAGGGGCTGGTGTTTTCAGGCGCCTTGTCAGTAAAGTCTGGCTCCGTTTAAAGGTCAAATGAGCAGGCCACTCCCAGACGGAGAGCATCCCCAAGAGACCAGCACCCCCCCCCCCCCCTCCCCCCAGTCTCCTTTGTTTGGTTTGCCGGAGAGAATGGCTACTTCTTATGTGTTTCTGAGTCATAAGTCCGTGATGCCACCTGTAACCCCCCCCCCCTCTCACTGAGCATCCAGCCGACAAAACCCTCACGTCTGGCCTTTAGGAGTGACAATGATCAACAACACGTGCAAAAGACTAAGAGGGATTTAAAGGGGGCCGGATTGCAAGACTGTACTGTGTTGGTCAGACCCATAACTTCCTATTTCCTGGTAGTGGTATTCCGGCAGAGCTCGGGGGGTTCGTCAAGAAGGTGACAATTGGCTGTTGCAGCATCCAAAGAGGGTAGGGGGTTGTTGGGCATAATTGCCTGGCCTCGTTATGCTCTAAGGGCTCCTTGTGAGGAATCAGGTGTCTGCAAGCTCAATTGTGGTTGTTTGCAGGAAAATGCACTCTCCCACAGCAAAAAAATCCCTTCATGTTCTTGGCGAGATGTTCGACCACCCAAAACTCCCTGTGAGTTAAACAAGGCCGTGATAGCAAATAGGATCTCAAGGGAGGGAGAAAATAGGTGTTCTTTTCCCCTGCAGAGTCAAATCCAGTGCTGCATCTGTCTGATACCAAGGAGTCCTCAAATGAGAAGTACCATCATGGGTGACAGAAGTCCCCGCAACGCCCACCGAGGTCTGCCGCCGCATTGTGTCCCCCCGGGCGCCACTCCATACCGCATTTCGCCGATAGCCGAGGTCCGTGCCAGCCTTATCCCAAACACGCGGGCGGACACATTGCAAAAGCGCCGGTTAACCCTGATCCCCGGAACCCGAACGCATACCTCGTACAGGTCCAGCATTTGGTTGCCCCCCAGACCCCGGGTGGTCTTGACGTTCTCCAGGGCCAGGGTGAAGAAGATGCCCCGGGTATCGGAGAGGTACAGGTTGTAGGTGTCGTTCTGGTTCCACTCCTGGACCGCCGCGAAGACCTGGTGCTCGTCGGTGCTAACGATGTGGAGGTCCTGTTGCCAGGGAACGGGGGGGGGGGGGGGGGGGGGGGGGGGGGGGGGGGGGGGGGGGGGGGGGGGGGGGGGGGGGGGGGGGGGGGGGGGGGTCGTAGAGATTAAATATGGGCTGAGGTGCTAACAAGTGTCACACATCAACACCGGTGTGCCCACTGAACATTTGACACTGTTTCTGTCTACAAACAAGACGCAGCGCATCAGTACAAGGGTTCAGTACCTTGTGTATTTATTCAGATATCATTTCACTGGAGGGGTGACAGAGTGGAAAATGGTTGTTCGATTGGATTTAACCCGAATTATTGACCTCTGCATCAGCTGGGGGTATCATGGTGAAACAACTGTTACTTACCTTAGGTAAGGAGTATTTAGGCAGTTTAATTTGAAGGAATGGTTCTCTCTTGTAGGACACATAGTAGCTGGCCCGTCCTGCTGTGGTAACCTGGAGAGTGTTAAGCCAGGACAATAGTTAGCCAATCAGGGTTCATCTGTATTATTCAGTGATCTGCGGTTCTTTCAGTCTTTGTTGTAAACATAAATTGACCCCTCAAATCTACTTTTTCACTGGTGACGCCTCTGTCGAAACCCTTAAAGCATGTATCAATTATTCTGGTAATCTCCAAATACACACGCGTAAATGTAGATACTGTGGTTACGGATGAAAATTGATGCATAATGATTTCTAGTAGCTATTTTCGGATGCTTCTATTGATGAGACACGGATAAAATCTTGGGTCCGGCAACCAGCGGACAGTCCCTCTCCCCCGTCCTTTCCTGTTGTCGATGCCCTTTGTGGTTTTGGAGGTAGACTTTGGTAAATATCTTGTAGGGACGATCAATAGCCTCATTATTCTCTGTCAAGAGAAATCTTTAACTCTCCCAAGCAATGCTCACTGGCCTGTCTTTGGAAAGTCATCGTTAATGATACCAGTGCCTCGGCAAGCAAACACTCGGGCTGTTAGCGACTGCTAGCCTATGCAGTATAAACACTGCAAGAGGGAAAGGAAGTGTTAGAAACCTGTCACTAGAGCAGGGAAGCTTCAAAGGCTATTAAAATGGGATTATTTTTTAGGGGGAGCTACAGCAACAAAAGTGTGATTGTCCTAGATCAGCGCTGGGGAGGCATTTATTTAATCCACTTCCTCTTTCGTAATTTCATTAATCGAGAATTGATCCACAGAACAAGCTGCCGGCTTTCTGGCCAGGAGGAAAGGGGGAGGAGAGATAGGCTCATTATTTTATGACGGAACTAATTAGGCCTCTTAGTGCCCTTCTAAGTGCTCTGTTCAATGGAAGGGTGGAGGGGTTGGTGGAAGAAAGAGGAGAGAGAAAACGAGAGAGTGAGAAGAGTGAGGAGGGAGGAGCAGTGGGAACAGTGAGTGCTCGCCAGAAATGGTCCCACATGCAATTGAGTGAAGATGCTCAAAATCGATGAGGAGTAACCAGGGGCGGTTTGAACTTAAAGAAAATTGGGATGATGTATTTTTCTTTCAAGCCTTTCGCAGAATCTGTTCAGCTCTGTTACAATGAGGGAAAAACAATATAGGTTCCCTAAATTGAAGAGGCGGTCAGAGGTTTAGGTTGAGTGCTTGTGGGTTTACTTATGGAGACATATGAGCGTGGTCAAACATGGTTGAGGGATGCTGTAAACCACAGATCTATCTTTTCTAACTATTATTCTAGCAGGATAAAGCCAATATTGTAGGCCTGGAGCCTTTCCTAGACAAGTGGCCCTACACTACAGAATTATGGGCCAGTGAAGGCTACTACTACTACATAAGTATGTCCAAGACTTCATTTGTACTTTTAGTTATCCTGACCATCTGACAAAGGGCGACTAAATGTCCTTGTCTTCCTAGCAAAGCTACTTGATTAAGGGAGAACTCATGGCTCCATTAAAATATATTTCTCTCTCGACCAGGAGCTTTTCTTAAAAAATATTGGCCCTTGTTAATGTGGAAATACATATCTAACTCACTTATTGAAGTATTTCAAACAAGTATAGGTAGGCCAGTGGAGTTACATTTGCATGAGACAGAAACTAACTCTGGGCTGAATTGGTGGATAATTCTTTTTTCTGTCCTGTTGGATTTTAAATGCATGCATCCTCATTTGCACAATGTCAAAGTAAATAAAATTCAGGCGGTGATGGGGACTTCGGTTCCTACCCTCAAAATTGCTCCAGCGCTACTTATAATTCAGCACATTAACATTTCAGATTTCTATGTCTCGCACAAATGATGATTAATATGACATGCTAGGCGACTGGTGTGGAAGAACAGAAAGCCCCCTTGGTTTCACATTTGAATCAGAATACTGTGCGAATGCACACTCGCAAACGGAGGTTAAATATTTTACATATGTCACGATCTGCTTTTACCCACATGATATATGGAGCCACTTTACAGTGAGCTTGTCTCTTATTTTTTGGAAGTATAAATTATGGAAACTATTTTGTCATTATGCGTAGCAACTGGTCAAATTCGAAAGAATACTGCCTTTCACAATGTGTCAACATAAAAAAAGATCCCAATCATTGGTATTTGTTCTAAGGTACGTTTGGACAGATAAATCATGATTATCCATTGCAGTGGAAAATGAACAGGACGTCGCGTGCTGCGCTTGGAAAAAATGCTAAATCACTTCCCAATTACAGCCGAACTACGTTGTGTTGTAATGCATTAAACATGCACGCATCATCCAAGCTAATTCTCCGGGTTCAACGCGATCATTGAGCAATATGCTAAAAACATTAGCATGTACTGAGACATAGCCTTACCTGGATGAACATGTAGTCATCCTGGACCACCAGTGAGCTGATGTCAATGTACCCAGGGAACGGGTAGTTTCTGTTCGGCTCGGAGCATGTCAAAGCCCGACATGTGACATACTGTACTCCTGTAAAACCAAGTGAAGGGAGGTTAGCGTGTCTCCGGGATAATTACAACTGAGGGGCATTAAAGCCTACTCCAGGAAACGGTCTGAACTTGAATATACACAGCTAATATACGACTTATAAAGTTCGAAAAAAGCTCAATTTTACCACATTACCCCACTTCATTTGTCAGAACTGTATTTCTGACCTTTCATGAATTAGGCCCAACCTGATAATGTCGACAAAACGACGGACGTTAAAATTTCTACGTTTGGGGGGGGTGGAGGGTAGTTGTAGAGCTCCGGAAACAACAGTGGAACAACAGTGAGGATACAATGGCACATTTTCACCTTTGAGAACCTTGAATGGCCAAGGAGAGTTACATAATCATATAATAATTACAGTAATTAATTGAACGTGTAAAGCTCTTTTCTCACACCCGAGCCCTGGAAAGGGAGCCGATGTTTCCTGAGTGAGAGGGAGAGGCCATATTAATCAAGTATCATGCACTGCATTCATCAGGGGGGGTTATCCACTCCTGCTCCCCTGGGACACAACGCTCCTAAACCAGGGTGGAATTTATTCCTTTGCAGATGTCCCCTCTCTCTCACTCTCCCCTACTCTCTCTTTACTCCTCCTTTCATTTGAGGACTGGTAATTGGACTGCGGGTGTGGGAGCCTTTCCCTGCTCTATTTGTGTGTGACAAGAGAGGAGAAATTAGACTGAGGTGTGTGTGTGTGTGTGTACGCAGGTGCGTGTTGGAGTGCCAGTGTGGCGTGCGGGTCTCCTTGCTTGTGTGTATAAAGAATGTACAGTACGCGTCACTCCACACACGAGGGCAAGTGTTGTGCTACTCACGTCCGTCAAGGGCGTGCGCCTCCATGTGAACCAGATCAGACTCCTTGTCAAGACCTGTTATAGACCTGGGTTGAAGAGGAGGTGAGATAGAGGAGAGGATGGGGGGGGGGGTCGGGGGTGAAGGGATCCGGAGAGAATATGGTGGGAGGAGAAAGAGACAGGGGGAGTGGAGTCTCGGATATTGACGTCTTATTTGAGCATTGTCTCTCAGTAATGACAGCAATCAGCACAAACGACTCTCCGTTTGAGGACGTCCTCCCCACAGACGTGTCACAGAGCATCATATTACCGTATGCTGGCCCACGCCCAGACACCCTGGGTTTGTTATCTCACCCTAAAGTGGTATCCGTCGCGGAGGTTTAAATACGTGGCCGTCGGAAAAAACGCCAGGGCTTTATTGAGCCACCAGCAAAGCCGAGTCCTTCTCCGATCTGAATTAAGGTGCCGCATATCAGGGTCACGCCGGGAGCAGATCAAGCCGAAGGCGTTTGAGGTTTATGCAAGGCGCCGTGGATCTAGCCGACGTCAGCCCTTGGTACACACACATTTGTGAGGAGTATGCATTGTCTCAAACCACGGGGGCCCCCTGCGTATGGCCCGGTGACGGGAGGACGGCTGAGTTGCCTGGATGATAGGCAACAGGGACTTCATATGGGCTGAATTATCTTCCTCTGATGAGTATGTACGGAGTATGCAATCCCTAACCCTTGATAGAAGAAGTAGTGGCTGTTCGTATCGGGTGGAAATGGCCTTTGTCAGTGCACTGCGTCATGGTGCTGAAGTGCACTGCGGCATGTCGTTAAGGTGTGCCTTGAATCTAGGTTAATCTCAGACCTTTAATATCAACTGTGCCAATGATCAGAGTTCAAAAGATCAAATGATCAGAGTTCAAATGATGAAGTTCGGTTGGGTTTGAGATTTAAAAAGCATTGGCGTCAGATTCAAGTATTTCGAGCTCTTTAGTGCACCAGACTAATCTAGAATGATAATTAGAGTTATTTTGGTCATTCTGCAGAGTAACCATTTTATCTAAATCAGTAATATGCATTTAGATCTGCATATACAGTATGTGTTTGTGTGTTTTAGTAGTTGGATGATGTACAGTGAATATATTTTAGAGCATATGGTGTTTACAAACTGCAGCATAGCCTATAGGCATTTTTATGACGACTGTACAGTGCAGAAAATTTAGAACAGATGGTTTTAACAAATTTGAATATAGCCTATACCTGTGTATTTTTAAAATTTTACTTCAGTTGATTTTTGGCCAGATGTTCTTGTCTAAAAGCAACATTTCATTGTGCTGTTTTGGTTCTGTCATGAAAGAACACTGATTCAGGGTTAGGGTATATTAAATGATCAAAAGTTCATTAGAGAATACTTGTTATTTGAGGAACATGAGTCCTTTGAGGTTTGAGAAGCTCAGCGTTTCTTGTTTCAAGGGACAAGATTCTATGGTTCTAGTCCCTAGGCTCTATTGACACAATTTGTAGCTATATCTCACCAATTCAACCAAATGTTTCTCTTGATTTTTAAACATCCACCTTAATGCACTGATATTACAACTCCTACCCAAGATTGTCTTGTATTTAACATGCAGACAATCTGGAAATAAAAATGCTAAAAGTGTAAGATCTGCTGCCACAGCGTTAAGTGTTCCAACGCAACACGTGATGCTGGTAAACCTCCTGAGATGCTGCCTTAATATTGTGAAGGTGGAGCTTGAAATTGAATGTGATGCATGCCGTGAGAGTATATCAGGATAAATACGACATCGAATTTAAAATTAACGACGCACATGCATAAGGATCCTGAATGAAGTCAGTCAATATATCTGTCGTTAACCTACTAAACACATTTTACGTAAATTATGTTTTTAGCATTTATTAGAACTTAATAAAGTTCCTGAGACGAAGTGAAAAAGTTTGTGAGAAGCTGAGAAAAATCTTAATACTAAACTCAGAATAGATATAGAGAATTGCCATGTACATCCTGCTCAAAGAAATTAAGGGAACAAGTAATCATTACAGTATAACACCAAGTCAATGAAACATCAGGGGTATCAATCTGTCCAGTTTGGAAGCATAAGCAATTGTGAATCAATGTCACATGTTTTGGTGCAAAAAAATAGACAACAGGTGCACTGGAGAGGCAACAGCAAGACAACCCCTAAAAAGGGAATGGTTTTGCAGGTGGTGGCCACAGACAAGCGCTTTCTTCCTATCCTGATTTTTTTTACTAGTTTTCCTTAATATTTTTTAGCTTTGTAGTTGATTGTAGTTTGTAATGGTGATAATATCATGACTGAAAACTATAGTAATATACAAAACACACTGACCATATGAAAATGTTGAACCAATCAGCGTAAAAAGTTTGGGTGTTTCCTACTCACCAGTAGAACCGGTTCACGTGTTCGTGAACAAGCTGCCATTTCCGCCCAAAATCAAGGGAGACATACAACTGCAAAGAAGAACATAGAGAGACAGAGAGAGATCAGTCAAGTTAGCAAATGACAGGAAGCAGGCTTTATTCATTTGAGTTCACAGTCATACGACAGCGTGGATGAGCTTGCCATTTCAAGTAGAGCGAGGGGTGACGCTAAGGGAGAGTGTACCCGAACACAATAAACCACAATAGCTCCAATAGCTCACATAGCTCTAAGCCACCATCATCATTACAGCCCAAGCCATTCATGTTAGCATATAGGCTCTTATATGACATACACGACCGGCATGTCCTTAATCCTACTGCGAATGAGCACTATGCACAGCAAAAGCTTTTAACACAAAGTCTTTACCTGGACAAACAGGCTTGTTAATAATCCTTGGCTGCTCTATTAACGGCAGAACCTTTAGTGAGTTCCCGGTGACGGTATCAAACTAACAGGACAAATACATGCTGGGAAGTTATACATTTCATTTCAGTAAAATAATCCAAAACTGGAAGGCTGATATAAATTACCTTCCCAAAAGAAATATATGGCTCTGTTGACTAGCAGGTGTATTTTCATGGCCATGGCCTAATTTAATTGGTCTAATTACATTTCCCACATCCGTGGTGAACACTTAATTTTCAGTGTGTTATTGTGTTCCATTAAACATATTGATGCTACTGGTGTTGCTTCCTGCTGGCTGTGTACAGAGCCATTAATAGTTAACTGAAGCTACAGACTACCAACAGACAGTGAAAAGTCTGTGGCGACAGTTTAACTCTATGCTAATGGTTTATCTGTTATTTTATTTTTCCGGCACAGCGGAAATCTGACATTTACTCCAATACAAGGACTCACATTTCTAAGGGTCTTATATATTTGTCAACTTCACAAAGTAGCGATCTGGTTCGTCAGATGCAACCTTTTCTATGTTTTTTGATAAATGGAAACACTATTGTATAGAGCATTGCTTCAGTGCTGTAACAATTGTTTCTTGTTGTTGTTGTTGTCGTCGTCTGTGCCTTCGTTCAGCGTTGGCGCAGAAGGTAACAATCAGGAAATACCAGCTGCACCTTACCCTTATTTGCTACAGATATCCTATAATGCCCACAGAGGTAGCATTAGGTACCATGCCAGGGATACCAATCTTCAAAGATCTTATCTTATTAACTTCACACAAACAAACTGTTAAGTTCATGAAATGCAACATGTCCGCGGCTATGTGTTATGAATCCCGAGGCAGATCCGATCGAACAGCCAAACCCTTTCTGAGTGAATGGCGGTCCCGAGCCACCATTTTGAGTGTGGCCGGGAGATATGGTCCTGTGCCCACCTACAGGCTGGCAGCAGAGGGCCGTGGGCAGAAGGGAGGCAGGCTGGCCGGACCGGTCTCCCATCACTCCGGACAGTGACATATGATGCCACTGGGTGAGCTCAAGCTGCACTCATTCATCAGGCCAATGACATCTTAAATTCTAAAGCTCAGAGCTGTCACGATGTGAGCTTCATAGTTTCCCACTCGCAACGATAAATCAAAACAGCCGCCAGATCGAGAGCTACTTATGGGACCTGCCCTGGCCACAGCCAAGAGACAGAGGGAGCTGCCAGCAAAACTGGAGATGGCGATTGAAGGACCGGCGAAAGCCGTTGTTGTCTCAGTTCATCTGAAGTCTGCATTTGAAAACAAACATATTTGGAGGTAAGAATAGTTTTTTTGGTGCGTGTTTTAATGTACCTTGAGATAAAAACACTTGACCAGCCACATTTTAAAGGCAACACATGGTTTACTAAGAAAGAGACATAAAAAGAGTCATGACTGTTCCGAAAGCTAAGTGGGCACACAATGCAAGCAAAGGGGAACATGTCAAGCAGCCTAACAAAAGCATCTGATTACTGATGGGGAAGCAAGGGCAGGAAGGGCTTTGCTCAGCTTGTGTCCTTTCTTCATTGAAACAATAATTGATTCGAATGTTGATTCAGGGAAAACGCAGAGCATTTCCAGAGCTTGAACGTAATCGTTCACGCCTGTGGTGTTTTGCGGCCTCGGAGAGCGAGCGTCCCGCACTCTGAATCACCGTAAAGATTAAAAGACCTCACGCATGCCAACAGATTTGATATTGTCTGCAGCTTTATGGTTATGCCTCGGTCTTGAAGGGAGTCACAAATTACAAACTGTAAGTCTCAACTAGCCAAAGACATTCAATGAAAACCTACAACAACAAAAAAAATGGGATCTTGGAAAATACTAAAAAAATCATTGTTCCCTTGAGACAGTGCGGAACAAACAAAAATCTGTATATTTAAATAAAGATCACAAATGACTGGATAGGATAGATTTGATTGTTATAGATAGGAAACAGAACAATGTATCACATTACCCTGTCATGCACTGCAGGTAGGCCTATGGTGCAATACGGTCACTGCTCATTTAGCTAACATTTTAAAATGTTTTGACTTCAGGAGAAATATCTTCCCTGTGTATCACCGGGAGCAGTGAGATCCCAGTTTGAAAACCATTGTGGACCGTTTTTGCTTAACTTCATACAGTAGCAGATCAAATATAGAAGTACCACAAATGGGAAAAAATAATATAAGCTAATGGTATCAGAGAACAGGCACCTAAGGCTAAATACCTCAATTGGGTTTCCTGGGTTTTATTCTTCTTCTTTTTTTTGGTACATTATTTTATCGTGCTTTATAGTCTAGGATAAGCAAGTAAAACAAGGTTCTGGAATGTCACAAGATGCTTTGCTGATGTTTGTGATATCAAACCTCCTCATTTCCTCTGAACCACGAAAGCTACATATCACCACTGACCTCTTTTTGGCTAGCAGAACATCCTCATTCATTAGCACTCTAACACCACCCTAACAGATATATGCGGAATCCCCTCTGAATGGAAACGGGGCTGGGGGGAATTATGGAAATGATATCGACGTTTTATGGCCCCCAGTGTTCCGAACAATTACTATAAGTCACTTTTACAACACTTAATTAAGCCTGCTATAAATTCCGGACGCGTTTATGTACAGTACCCTAAATCAAAAATGTCCCATTGACAGTGCCTTGGCTCTGACAATATAACGGATTGGTTGGGACGGCACATTATTCTCAAGAATTTACGGAGCCAGAGGACCTGGCGGTGCTGGAGACGGTCCTGCGGAGGGAAGCGTGCAGGAGTGGATGCAAATGAACCATCTGGATTGTTTGAACTGCCGGGGTGTTGGGGAATAGCGGGGGTCTTGCTCCACAGCACAATCTACTCGCATGCCTTGTTATAGTTCCCCTGTTATGGTTCTACAGGAATAAGAACGGGTTGAGACCCAAACGGGTCCCTAGTCGGACGTGGCGCTCTGTAACGGACGCAATCTGGGACGAAGCGGTTCCAATCCAAGGTCATTCGTCACGTTCTTTGTCAACAACCAGTGTTGTGAAATGCTTTTTTCACAAAACTTTAATGTAACACATGTGTAATAATAATTAATAGAGGTACGTAAACGGAAGAAATTTATAATATACAGCTCCTACAAGTTCACGTACTGTACGCTAAGGAGCTATGCTATTTGCGGCACTCAAGAGTAACAGCAAGTTATTCCACATTGACTGTTGGTAAGATGATTTGATATGTTGCACAACATTTATATTCCCAGGCGGCAACTTATAAACCTGTAGTACAGGTACATATCACCACAGAGCATAACATATTGACACGAAATGATCCTGTTAAGAGTTTGACGGAAATAGCCTATAGTCTCTTTCATAACATATCGCATAGCTTCACATGTTAGGGAAAAAGCGTATGTCGCCAGTCGAGCCATCGTTTCGTAACCATCACACTTCAACGGGGTTCATTCAATTTCAACAAATACCGAGTCCCTGTTGCACTACGGGGATAGAATGTAAACCTGCATCCCTCCCCTCCACGGATCATAATGTGGCATACATCTGCACAACACGGGGCTAAATAACAAATGATAGCAGCCGCTCAAACAGCGCTTACAACTGCATTCGCGTTCACAGTGTCGACAAGACGCCTGTAATCTCCGGCGGGCGAGGAAGGATGGCGCTCAGCTAAGTCATCCATTCCGCTCGGTTTGGCCGCGCTCCGCCGAAGCGTCGACAACAACCTCCGCCTAGAAAACCAGGCCAGGTTTTCTACGTGTAGCCAAGTGGCGCGGAAAGGGATTTTAAAAGGGTTGGTGTGTGGGAAAATCATGCGAGGACGTGCTCCTAAATATATTGCTTTTAAAAGACTGAACTGACATGGAGGGGTGACTCGTAATGCAAATGAATTAAAAAAAAACTAAGTAGCAATGGGGCGGGCATCCGCCATTGTCCTCCAATTACTCCCTAATTAGTCCGGGAAGTGCTAATTGACGCGAGTCTGGAAAATGACACAGCGAGTCCATTGTTAAAGGCAATAATATGACCACATATTAGTTTCGGCATTAAAGGCAATGTGGAGCGCTGTGGTTTGATTGCGTTGACTGCGTGTTTCACATTAGAGATGTACTAAGGGGACACGCTGGGTCCAATAAACCGTGACCAGAGCAGACCAGTCACAGCTTCGGCTGACAAGAGGGCTGAGCACTAAAGATACATGCCATCTGGAGGGGCAGCGAGCTGATAAATGCACTGCCGTGGAGGGAGGAGGAGCAGCCATTTTGGCTTTGGTTCAGCACCACCTTGCAGGGTCACATTTAGATTGAAGGAGGCTGTGGGAGGGGAGGCATTTGTGCTGGTACTGCAGGCTGGTGAGGATTTAGCTCAGTACGAACTTCGGTACGGTTTCTCCTCTGCAGGAACAATTTGGGGTCCCACTCCACGGCATCTTGTACCTACTGATAATGCCATTTTAAATAATTGAATTGCTTGTAGCGATGTTATAACTAGTGAATTCATTGAGTAAGAAATGCGGATAATTTGCTACGTTACAGAAAATGTCCTTATGCTGATAGGATAGCGTTGTAAAGATTTGGCGCATATTTCATTAGGTACTATGTAAAAATGAGAGCATTGTGTGTTGAATGTTCCCATAGAATATGGAAAACACATTGTATCAGCTTCAACATGAAGGCCTTTGTGTGGCTTGCTGCACAAATCTTGTTCACGGTTGAGTGCCGAGTTTGAGTGAAGGTCTCTTCGTAAATTATTTTGTACCCTTTCCTGACCCATGCTGATTCAACTGTGTTTTTTTTTTAATCCAGAGAAGAGTTCACAGGTTTACTGGTGGAGGACAATGGTAACTGTATCTTTATAAGGGCAATTTCTTTCATCTGTATCTACTGGGAGAGTTCACAGCACCGTCGCCTCTCTGGGGATGCGCCCCCTTCTGGCAGGGGTACTGCTCCGGGTCAAGATTCTTGTCAGGGTCCGACGTACGGTGGCATCGACTCACTAGCTGCCCCCGTCACCCTGCCCCCTTTTTGGTGTTTTCCATGTCACCAGAGATTATTTCGCACACCTCTTGCTGGTGGTCGGCCTATGACTTAAGTCTGTGTGCTTTCCGTTCCGTGTGCGTTATTGTATTTCACGTGAGCGATTGAGGCTACGCTTCGTAGTCCGTGTGTGTCTCCCTTGAACGGTCTGTTTAATGAAGGACCAGTATTGACAAGTGCACCTCGGTTCGTCATTTCGTTACGCAACGCCTCAAGCACAGGGGAGCATTTTTTCTTACACAACATTCTGCAACAAAAGCTATTGCACCTTCAAATAATGTACTGTTTATTTCTGTATTTACCATTTATAATTCAGCACATTGTTTGTCATCAATTAAACTTTTTCAACCAGGAACCACACATCAGACCATGACTCGGCATTCCAAGGACATCCAAAAGCCATAAGTGGATGTTCCTAAAACTAATGGAAAACAAATCAATACCTGCAGGGGACCCTGACGTAACATTTAAAGAACGTCAGGAAAAAAAGTAATTGGGTTCCCTAAGACCAACCGGCACTGGAAAAAAAAGCTGTCTTAGGGACGTACCCATAACTTATTTTTGTCTGCAAGGAAGTAAAAGTTCTGAAAACATTTCAAGGTGTTCCTCAGTGACATTCTGGGAGCATACAGGCAACTCTCCCAGAGGACCTTTCTATGAACAACATGCACAGGTAAAAACAAACCCTGAGAATAGTGCAGTATCCACCACTCCCGTATCATAAGAGGGACGGCACAGTCCACAGGACACAAAGTCCAGAAAAGGTCCTCCGAAATATCATTACGTCATTGGAAATATATAATAGTATCAATATTTACTACATTATCAATGAAATAAATATTGCATTTTGATCAGTTGTTACGTTATTGACAGTTTATTACATTATCAACTGTATGACTTTTGCTGTGCTCTTGATCATAAGGTTTTTTGTCAAGATTTACATCACCCACGAGGTTTAGTTCACGTGGAGAAGTACAAAAGATGACGTAAGGAGGCCATTTTGACATACGTCGGGCTGGATACTGTTGGATACTGTGGTTGAATTAAACATGGAATAAACAACCTTTTACAACCTAAATGTCTGGGAACAAACATAAGAGGCCTATGTTGTTTCTTTGAACACAACACAAGCTCTTTAATCAGACATGTTGTTTACTCTCCTCTCATAATACAGTGCATCCATTTAAGGCCGGTCGATGTCAGAAACGAGTGGTGTTAGAATGAAGAATCGGTATTGAATAGCAAAAAGGTGTCAGACATGGATTAGAATGACAAGAGATTATCCTGTAAGCGAAAGCACTAGGATTTATACATTCACAGACCGCTATTAGACAAGGATTGAATTAAACCAGCTTATCTGAAGGAGAGTCCTTCAACGGCAAGAGCTGAAACTCACTCGCAGAAAGGCCATACCACACGTATTACTCTTATTGCCGCAGAATAGGAAATGCTAATGCTTTTTTATAGAGTCAATTTAATGCAAATGGAGAAAAAAAATATAAACCTGAATAATGTATTTTTCCTGCATCTTTTCTGTGCCCGCGTACTGTATTGAGACGGATGTCCCCCGTTGCATTTGGGTGGACCTGTTCCGCTGATAACATTTTTGTGAGGAAAATAATTAAGGGCATGCATTTACATCATTAGGGCGGATCAAGTCAAGCATATTGAAGGACTGGAGGGATTCAACCAGGCTGTTACAAACCATTTTCTGTTCTGTTTTCTCTTTCGTAGCTTTACCAATGGGATACATGATTCGAGAAAAATGGTCCATTGTGCTGGCAATCTGAGCGCCAACAGCCGACTTTAGGACATTCATTTGTGGCCTGTGTGTTTTGAACTAGAAAAACAATGACGAGACAAATGTTGTAAACCCAATTGACAAGGATACAGAGGTAGAAAATGGGGAATTACCCAGATGTGTTGTTTTAATTATGTCTCACACCTTGGCGATTTGCTGCCTTTTACCTCTCCGCTGAGCCAGCTCCATTTACACAATCTACACTTTCGAAAGTTGCTTGCCCATTCTCCTCAAAAAGTCAGAGTGCCACTTTGTCATTACCAAGCCTGCCTCACACTCCAGATTGTTAATGCCTCCAAATCCTAAAACCCTGACAGACAGACCGGCAGATAGACAGACAGTGTGCTTATCCAGATGTGGGCTGCACCTGTTCAGTAAAAAGCCGAACCATCCTCCAGACACTTTTACATGCCCTTGAAGTCTGTGGTGTGTTCTGGGCGGAACTCGACTCCTGTTCGTGACTGAATAATGGAGACGGGGGGGGGGGGGGGGGGGGGGGGGGGGGGGGGGGGGGGGGGGGGGGGGGGGGGGGGGGGGGGGGGGGGGGGGGGGGGGGGGGGGGGGGGGGGGGGCGAGGTTTAGGAGGAGACGAGGGGTAGGAGGAGACGCGGTAGGAGGAGACAGTTGATAGGGAGGATATGGGGCCATCTATCACTGGACAAAATGTAAAAGGTATCTTTCAGCCTGTTCCCTCTTTCATTATTAAACAACCATGAATACCCACCGTCAAACCACTCTTCAACGTCCAGGTCACATTGCTCTCTGTCCAATGGGTAAGAGTATAATTGAGGACAAAGGCCTATCCTGATCCTGTTTAAGAGAGAAACGAAACCACAAAAACTGTGAAATCAATCACAAAACAATCATGAGCGTGTATTTACATACACAACGAATACACACTTTCATTTGTCGTACGGCAATCATATTGTTTTATTCGTGGATTTTGTTTTTAATAAACATTGCCACTATGGACATTTATAGTTCTGTTTACTTCGACAGCTCAGGGAACTGTTTGCCGATTAGAATTTTCCTGGAGCCTAAACTACACCCAAACAGTTTGAAAACAATTGGAAGCCCATCAGATGTTGAAGCACCATCAGCAGGCAATTAACTATGCCAAGATGACAGCTTGTGAGCCCACTTCTAATGAGTGCTTCTAAAAATGAAATGAAAAACTAGATTCATCTTTTTAAACTACCTAATTCATACTCTCAAAAGTGATGCTGCAACAATGTGTACTGCAAAAACAAAATATAGTCTGCTTTGAAAATAATTTCATATAAACATCAGAGTTAATGAGATTTTTGTCTTTTCATAATTTATAGGGTAGTGGTCTTTTGTTTAATTAAAGCAATATACAGTGCTGATTGAAAGTAGGTGAACGCTGCAGGGATGATTATTTTTGCATAAAATATGAAAATAAACAAATAAAATCCTTATCTAAACCCTAATTTGTAAAACAGACATGCCTAATTAAGGACACAAACAAAAACATATTGTAGATTTTAATTATTTAACAAATGAGGTTTAATTTAATAAAAACATGTGAACCTTTTCATTCAATAGCTTGTGGCACCTCCTTTAGCAGCGTTATCTTAAGAGTAAATTCTACGGCCAATAATTACTCTCTGACCCCCATCCTTATGGAACTGAGGGAGGTTTTAAGAGTGTCTGGCCTGTACTGCCTGCGTTGGCTCCTGCCACAGCATCTCGGTTGGATTACGGTGAGGACATACCTGGCCAATCCAAAACACAAATGTTCTTACTCCTGAGCCATTCGTTGGTATATTTGCTTGAACGCGTTTGGCCGATGTCTTGTTGGAAAACCCATTTCGGTTCAGCTACCTGAAGGATCTCTCGATGTTCTGTTCGAGAATCTCCTGGTACAGTACGCTTTGGAATTCATAGTTCCCTTGATGACGTGCAGTAGACCAGGTCCAGAGGAAAAAACATCCCAAAAGCTTGACATTCCCACATCATGCTTGACTGTTGGGAAGGTTGTTGTCGGTAGGCGGTGTGGGGTTTCTACCAAACATATCGGTTTGGAGTGTGCCCGAAAAGGTCAAGCAGAACGGATACAAACTAACAAGTGCTCTAGGCGGGTATTGTCAGCTAGTTGTCACACACTGACAGCTAGCAGTTCAAAAATCGGAATATCGCCACATTGTCTTGATCCTATATTTGAGAGCTTCTTAAAGTGAAGTGATGCTGAAAAGCCCCAAAAATGTATACAGTCGTAAACGTGTCAGCAGTCTTCATATGGAACCCCAATGGAATTTCCTAACACAACCTAATAGGGAATCAACTAGCAGCAACAGCATGGTACCCTACTCCAAAATGGGCTCTGTCTACTTCAGTCAACCATCACCATTAGTCAAACGGGTAGAGTAATTGAACTTACCCCATTAAGCCAAAGACAACAATATGGCACGAGGACGTCGTTAGTGAACGAAATGATAAAGAGCTTACTGAAACGAGATTGGATTTGAACAAGTGCCACTACTCCTCAGGGGATGCGGTGGGTTTTTCTCTGTGAGCGGCTAGGTAGAGATGCATAATGATGAGACACTTAGTTTCACTACTGTTCCCGATTTATAGGCTCCTGGGCAAGTTACGATCATTAGGGGAATATGTGAGGGAGTGGACCGGGGTACAACTAGGGCTCGGGGGAGAGGTGGATGGGAAATTACATTACAACTACTTTTTTTTTCTTTTTCTGGTGAACGCAGCACTTTTGAACTATAAATCTTTGATTCTCCCTCCGCACTATTTGTGCAATGGCATTTTTCTAATGGAAGACGACTCCCTATAATTTCACACTCCAATTAGTAAATTACTAATGTTGCCCTAAAAAGCAATTCTCAGAGACACATTAAACAAACAGGTTTTTTTATACCAAGGGCATTGAAGGTTCTGCCAGTGAATGCAAGTCTGCAGTGTAATTGCCATATTCTGTATGAGTGAAAGGAGATGCAAGGTAGAGCTCATGAACATGCAAATAAACCGATCTTCTCCGGGAGCTTGATTTTCGTTGGTTGTTAATGTCATAGGCAATGTGGATAATTACCCACAGGTCTGTAGCCTAGACCCTGCAGTTATATACTGGAATTTGCACTCTGGAAAGGTAATATCAATCAAGAAGACTAAAGATGTTAGGAGGAAGAATTGGACTTGCTGTCCAAATCACCTCTACAAAACAAGCAGACACAGGGGATACAAGGGACAATGTTAGATTTCCTTAAGGTTTTAAATTTATTTCTGTTTTCCAAGAATGGCCTAGATTAAGTATCTGAATGGTTTTAGCACAGACCAACCCACAGTTTCTGTGATCCTATTCCTCCTATCGACAAGGTATAGTCCAATAGCCCACATCGACATTCTACTGAAAGAGGAAGCCGCTTTATAATCCCCTATTTCAAATAGATGATGTGGAAACCAATACTTCTGGCTGGCAGCTTCAAACGAAGATAAACACCAATGGATTCAAAATGGCCGCCCTCCCCTTTTCTCAAAGGGAGACTTTATCAAACTGATAAAAAAACAAGACCACTTAAAATGCAGAGCGGGTCATGCAAGTGACATGAAAGTGGAATGGACCAAAGGCTAAGGACTGTAGTTTATTGAGATAATTCAGCATGGGTCAGTTGTGCCCAAAAGTCAAATCAGTATAGTACATGGGTCAGGAGTGCCCAAAATTAAAACAGTACAGAATACTATGCTTTAAAGTGTGCAGTATATAACTACATGTACGGCATAAAATATCTCATTACTATGCAATAGTCTTTGCACTGGTATTTTCACCTAGTGTTGTTTAATCTGAATGATTTGCTTTCCCTTGTTCTGTTCATCTGAAAAGATAGTTCCAAACTGTTAGCTGTCCAGCCAACCGTCCAGCTAGTACAGAAGAGATACAGCATGTTCAAGCTACATGATACAGCCCAGGGTTTGACTGGCACTGGCAGTTTTCTTCACCGGCTATTATGCAACCTATCCAGCGCACTTCACCTGTGGCACCAACCAGCTGACTACGAGCCGCTATTTAAAACAATATTTATAGATTCTTAATTTCAAGCAAAACACATGTAAGTGAATGGCTATTACAGAATCTTTGAAGAACATCTGTTGTGGTCATTACTAATGTAATCAATGAGTCGTGCATCATTCCACCAATTCTACAGTACTGGCATTCTATAGTAAATTGTAAGATTTCGTTACGTACGTCACAAATGTATAGCTCGCCATTACTTTTCGAATGCGGAGGTCATCTTTGGCACTGATAGTCGATCCTATTTAAGCAAAGCAAATGTCAGCCTTGCCCATGACAGAAACAGCTGCTCCGGCTCTTCCCTTAAAGGGAGGACAGGAGAGAGGGTTAGAGTGTGTCAGTTCGATGTCAACGCTCAGCAAACTGACATTCTGTGTGCAAACTACAAAAAGGTATGTTTTCTCCCAGTCCCTTTGATCTGATGCAAACAGAACAAAATGAGAATAGGCTGGATGCCCTGGCTAGAACAGACCAAAAAGCAGAGACAACGGATCAATATAGTGAACATCTGACACCCTCTCATTCACCGCGCAACCAAAACAGTACAGTGCGAGAGAAGGTGAAAAAAAAAAAACCCTTACCAAGATATAACTGGTTTAGCACAAATTCAATCATCCCTCAATGTATAATCTTCACATGCACACACATTCCATCTTACCTCCGATACTCATACACACTCGCACACGACAGCACACACATCACGTAGCAGACGAAGATCAAGAGGCTAACGGACAGCCCCCACACATTGAGGAGGTGTAAATGTAACCTGTGGACTTGGGGTAACTATTAAGGGTACTACTGGGGTTTCTTTCCAGTTTTCACAAGATTAGACATACTCATTTCTCAAACGTCAACCTTTTGAGCTGGCTAGATACTAACTCAGCAATACGTGCTGGCCCAATACATTCCCCATGTGAATGGAAAAGCGTATATGCAGTACATGTTATTTGTGCAGTTTTATTTAAATAGAAATATCGCCGCACCAATGGATTTGAATGTGGCGAATCAGATACCCATTCTGTAGACCGGTTTGGCCTAATAGCCAATGAGACACTGTCTCCAGAGCACATGCTGCTTAAAAGGATTCCAATTGTATCCTCTTCTGGTCCGCCGGCTCCTCAAACCCTTAATGTCACTCTCTCTCAAAATACCAAACATGAAAAGAGAGGCAAAAAACACCTATGCAAAAAATGTCTGAATACATCATACTTCAATTCCGTCAAAACAGCACAGGTGTACGGCAAGAGAGGCCCGGTCCAAACACTCACAGCGAAGCCCTGTGCCAAACAGTATCATCCTTACAGCTGTGGCTTTGAACCAAATATAAAGGTACCACCTGCTGAACAATACAGAACAGCATCAGATCCGCCACCTCCATATCAATAAGAGAACTCAGAAGTGTGTTTAGCATGGGAGGGCCGAGTCAAGACGACGTGTTTGCCGATCTCACACGTGCCACAATCTGTTTCCTTGTTTCGACACCTTGGCTCCCCACACTTCTCGCTCCTTAGCAAAACACCTTCATCCGTCTGCTGTTGAGACAATAGAGTGACGATGTACAGTTTTCCTGCCGTTCCGTTAAAAGATCAACGGCCATCTGTTCTCACTAGCTCTTTTCACCGTCCACGTGGCCGCCACCACTTCACCCTTTTCGTGGCAGCCATTGTTTCTCTCTACCCTTGTGTTTGGCGGTAAATGTGTTGTGTTACGCGTAGGCAGCAAACATCTGAATTGCGTACTTAGCGCATAGAAGTAGTTGAGGAACTAAACTAAAACAGTTGCGGAGCAGCATGGGAGCTGAAGCTGTTTGTGTTGCTGGTGTCAGTGGCCTTGCATTTTGGACCTGTTTAGTTGTGTTCCATCCCGCCCCCGACACCATCAGATGTCGGGACTTAGCCACGTAGCCACTAGCAACAAGTAGCTCGAACTTGGGTGAAGCCCTTGCATGCGCCAGTGTCGGAAAACGTACACGTTAGTGGTCCAGCGTAGGCACCTCATGCACCAGCCATTCTAGTCCGTAAACGTCCGTAAATGTGGATGAATGTAATTCAAAGAAACATGATATCAACTGCCAATTAGAATGCTGGTGTTTCATTGTGCCAGTGCCGCTAAAACCACGTTGAAGGTACACCTGGCCTGTGCTTTCCGGTATGTTCTAGTGTTTTTGGTGTGAGGTCGTTGAGTCTGTGTGAGTGTGCGTTGTTCGTGTTTGTGCCTACGGAAGCATACACATCCACCATTGTCTAACAGGTGTGTATTCGAATGCGTGTATCCACGTTGGTGTTTGTTGTATGGAGTCGGCATTCCTTGAAGCTACATGTACTGTGTATATCATCCAAAACGAGACACCTAGTATTGCTTTCTCCTCAACAGGAAGACCCCCCCTCCCCCAACACTACACCATTTAGTCATGATCCATTCTACTATTACCCACTGGGCTATAAGCCCACTTGACTAATGACATTAATCCTGTTATCTGTAACAGCCAACAAACCGAAGGCCAACAAGGGACCGATCAAATGCACATACATCGCACTGTAGGGCAAGTGAGTCAGATACTCAGCTGAGTTGTAAATATAGCTTTAGGGAAATAACAAAAACAAAAATGTATTAGTAAAG
The DNA here is from genome assembly GCA_016801125.1 of Novumbra hubbsi. Lineage (NCBI taxonomy): Eukaryota > Metazoa > Chordata > Actinopteri > Esociformes > Umbridae > Novumbra > Novumbra hubbsi. The sequence continues at coordinate 30,688 of JACXGK010001112.1, read as the reverse complement.
AGCATGCATACACCCACATTAGCGAAAATACATATATGCACTGAGTTCACATTGCTCTAAATAGAGTAACACAGTATATTCTAAATATCACGAAGATGTGTTAATCCTGCATTTTTTATTTTGTCGATTTTATAGTATTTTTAAATGCAAAATTGCAATTCCTCTTGTTTTGTATTGAAATTGTTCTACCTACTTTAGAACCAGAGTAAAAACCACTTTGCTCCAACTTTATGGTCTGCTATACAACCCCTTTTCAAAGAATTTGTTGCCAGCAACACAACACAGATCCACAAAAGTTGGGACCGGCTTGTTTACCACTGTGTTGCATCACCGCTTCTTTTTCAAATACTACAAAAACATTTCCATTCTTGCATAATATAGGATTTTAGGATCTCCTTTGTAGTATTTTCAGTTTCATAGTGCGTTTTCAGTGCGTGACAGGTCAGGTCAGTGTAGTACATGGACTATTTTACTACGGAGCCATGATGTTGTAATACATGCACCATGTGGTTTGGCATTGTCCTGCTGAAATAGGCCTAACCTGATGTGCAAGTCACCTATGCCATGTACACAAATGCACCCCCATACCATCACAGATGCTGGCTTTTTGAACTGTGCGCTAATAACAAGCCAGATTGTCACCCTCCTCTTTAATCCGGAGGAGTTCTAAAAATAATTTCACATTTTAGTTTGTCAGACTACAGTTAACCACTCCACCTCAGTCCATCTTAAATGAGCTTGGACCCAGTGGCAGCATTTTTGGATCTTGTTAATATATTGTTTCTTCTTTGCAAGGTACAATATTAACTTGCTTTTGTGGATGCAGCAATCATCACTCAATTCTTTGCAATATTATTTAGAGAAATTATATTCTTAAATTGTGGCACTATTTGCCTGTTTAGTCTTTTACAGAGTGGTGAACCCATCCCCAGGTTTTCTTTTGAAAGACTCTTTTCTTTTGATACACAAAAGTTTACTGACCTGGTGCCAATTAACCTTATTGGTTGTCAGATGTTTACCAGGTTTTTTCAGTCATTTGTTTCCCCTGTCAAAGCTTGTTTAAAACGTGTTGCTGGCATCAAATTCAAAGTAGGCACATATTCTTCAAGAAACAATAACATTTCTCAGCTTCAGCATTTGATATGTTCTCTTTGTACTATTTTCTATTCCATATTGGGCTCAAATGATTTGCGTATCATTGCATTCATATCATTGCATTTTTTTTTACATTTCACACAGCCCCCTAACTTTTTTGGAAACGGGATTGTAATATGTTTGTTACTTTAAACACTTGGCAACTTGAAAACACCGGCACTGTCTGGCAAAGACTATTGTTTCCTCCAGTGACAGAAATTACATAAAGTTACATATTGTGTTGTTTATTGACGCCGGTCTTATACAGGGCTTGCAGTGTATTGGGTTGCAGACAATCTTCAGTCTGGTGCCAAGCCATATATACTGCATGCATCCATAAATTGACAATTTGACTGTGACCATGTTTGACTCTGACAATACCTTTCACCTATTTCTGTATCTATGGAAAAGTTGGTATTTTGCTGGTAACTTTTTCAAACTCTTAAGCAAGTTTGAGTTAAAAGGAAACTTTAGTATCAGGAAAGGCAAAACATCACACCAGCAGTCTAAGTGCTGATGTCTGTGGTCAAGTGAAATTTTCCATCTGACAATGTGCACCTAAGAGGGAACCAACAGGAGTTTTTTGGTGTTTTAGAGAGACTACCGAGAGAAACATTAAAAGACAGTTGTGCAAACACAGTTACATAAGTCACTCTCCTCCTGATTTGAACACCGGAAACTTGATTGAGGGTATCATGAATACAAAGGGCATGTTAGAACTTTATAAGAACTACCCACAAAAAAAGCATTTATATGAGTGCCACCGTGCATATTTCACCAACGCTTTATGCCACACTTTCCAACCATGATTCTTTTCATTTTACTCCCAACAATGTGCATGCCGATTGCTTCAGAGTCAAAGCTGAGCAGACTAAGTACAATACTGAAAATAATTATTCAGAACAGTACTTCTTTAGTATATTTTTGTAAACAGTAGCAAGCATATTCTTGGGCCTGCAGAGCACAAGTCACTTTTAACATGAGCTTTAGGGTTTATTCATTGGTTCTCAGATACAACTATAGGTGTAGCTAAATTAGTTGTAGTATTTTGCGAATTTTTGGGCCTTTGCGCAAGCTAATATAACTGCTAATCATTATTACTTAACAAGCAATTAAAGAGACAAAATTATATACTCTCCCACTGAATTGCAGGTTCTGTTTTAATCCAGTTTGTTTCCAAAGTGTTATTATTTTCAATAATACCACCCACAGCACAGTGCTTGTGAATATGTAATTATGTTGCTTTAACTTAGTCCAAAGCAAAGTAGGACATAACTAAGGAAACTGTAAGGGGTGCTTGCAGTCGCCCCAGCTGTATCCAGTGTCCAGCTGTGCGCTGGCACTAAGTTAACACAACAGAAAAAAGAATTACTCGCAAAAACATTGGCAAAATATCTTCAGCCTTACCTTTGATGAGACCCATGGTTGAAGTCAGTGCCATTTCATTGTCATTGCATAAACAGTACTGTAGCTAGCTAGCATTACTTGCAAACTTCAGAACCGACAGCCATTTGCATGATCTAATTCTGGAAAGTTGGAGTAACGTATATGGCTAGCGTTCAGTGCGGTTAGCTACCCATCAGTGTGGCTATGTTTTTGCCACAAAAACGTGAATATTTCCTAAACCTGGCCACAAAACCTTCCACAAAACAATAGCAATGCCATCGAAATTGAGACGCACATTTTGATACCTGTTATGTGGGTCCATAATGCAAGAACTGTCGGGGGAGTTAGGGAGGCTACAATAATAAATAAATAAATGCATACGTGAGATAATAGTAGTGTGGTTGCCAAAGCAAGCACACTAATGATTTAACTCACTGACAGGGTTCTAGTGTGTAAAATATGTTGTAAAATGGCCATTAAACACTATATAATGTGTGGCCCCGAAAGTAAAATATCGACTTTGGAACCCTATGTATTGTCGCCAAATAATGCCATAGGCTGCCTAGGAGCATACTGATGCTTTACAATTTCCAAGTCAATTCTGCTACTCTGTGGCAAAGGTAAACTGATTTAAGTAAATCATATAATCAAATAATGTTGTTCTAAAACCGTTAAATAATTCTTAAGAAATATGTAATACACATATTGTTGCCCAATGTGCGGTAGCCCATGCTCTGATATTTGTGTCCAGCCCCCATATTTGTGTCCAGCCCCTACCAATGTTTTGTGTCAGTTGAGAGTTATATCAGTACAAAGACAAGCACTTGCCACTGTCAAATACTAATACACTTAAAACAAAATGGTATTTTGATTGCGCTGGTACAGAGGATTTAGCCATCTTTATTCAAAAGCAAAAAGATAAATCCCACAGGAGTAACCAGCTAGCAGTACAAATATTGATAAGCCATACCCGACAAAGTTTATACAAAGCCACAATGGGCGCCTTTGCTAAACGTTTACCTCCCCCAATCATTTTAATTTAAACATTACATTGACTCCATTTAGATACTCCCGCCGTTTTCAGGAAAATTGTAAACCGGTGAGCGTAGAAGCTTGAGATTAAATAATGTTAAAGAACATGGTTTAATCTTTTAGCTGTATGAACTCAGACCTGGCTGTCTGTTGGCACTGTCTGTTCCCTGTTTCTTGCCCTGCTCATCCCTAAAGACTCTTGCTACTTCAAGGCCGGTCTTGAGAACTACAGAACTTAATGACTAAACACTCAAAAGCTAGTTCATCCTACCACTTTTGAAAAAGAGGAACTGTTGAGGATCGATCATGACTGGAAACATTTTCAGTTTGAGACTTGCCCCTATTCTGGCCCCTATTGTAACATTACATTTAGACCTTTGTTTCAATGTATATTTCAAAGCATGTCAACAAAAACGCATGCAATTGTAAGCACTATCTACTGTTCTGCTAAACCAGTGTTAAAACCCCATTTCATGACATATTTGTAATTCTGTCTGGACCAGGGTTCCATCTATCTATTTACTGCATTGTTACGTTTTACATTATGTTTTAACATGTATTATTCCTACCTAATGACATTTAATGAAGAACTAATATGAAAGTAATATGGATAGGAAGTTAAAGTGTCACATGAATGATTACGCAGAAACCACATTGCCTAACTGCTTTATATATCTATGTGCCTTACTCTCAGAAATACTGTACATGGCATTGACCCTGCAGTCAGATGATGGAAGACCAATAATGTAGAAAGCAATATGCCACTTGTGTTTGTGTGTCAGTATGCATATGTGTGCGCATGTCAATTTAGAATAGAGATTTGATAGTAGGCATATTGCATTGCCAGCTGCATGTCACTCTAACCTTTGTGTTATTTAGGGAATTTTCAATATTTAAAAAAAACTATATGTATATAATTCACATTTTGTATTTTCTATATCGGTAACGGTGCAGGACACAGCGAACAGACACAAAGCATGTATTAAGTGTCCTGGTGGGCATTTTATTAAAGAAAATATAGGAGGTGGTGAGGGAGTAATAAATAACCGAAATCAACCTGCTGTGATGGGGAACCGGAGGGGCCTCTGGGGCGGTTGTGGAGGAATGGGCTCAGGCGGACCAAGACTCGGCAGCCCCTCCATCATTCTTCCGCGAACAGCCTGTCTCCTGCCTGGGCTCCCATTTCGTTGGGGCCAAGCGCCGGTGAAGCCAGCATGGCTTGGGGTTGCCCGTTTTCTACCCTCTGTTGCTGCTACTTCCTCCTCCCCAGCTTTGTGTACAATGAGTCCAATGAGTTCTCTTCAGAGGCTTCTCGTCCAGGTGTTCACCCTAGGCACCACAGCGGATGAGGTCCGAATAGGATGAGGCTGTACAGTGGCAGCATTGCTGTCTGCCCCTGGGAGGTTCCAGAACCTGCCAGCTTTCTGCTATCGGGAGAGCGGAGCAACGCTGATGAAGTCGTCCATACACTGGCACAACTCTGGGACAAATAGATAACCATCTATGTTTATCATGTATTCATTGTTTGCCTTCAAAAAGCACTGTTAGCATAACAATCCATGATTTATTGCTTATTCCTCTGTGGTTAATTGAGATAACTCGCAAGCCACTAGATTTTAAAATCTAATAACATCCACGCTTGGTTTAAGTTTCTCCGTTGTATGTTTTCGGCTGAAATGTGGCTACATGCGGGGTTCAGGCGGGGGGCCCCGCAAACACTAGCGCCCCCTCGGCCAGTACCAGCAGGAGAAGCGGGTCAGAAGAGAGGCACCGCTGTCCTTTTTGTTTTCTGGGGTTTTGGAGGGAGACGGGGGATGGTGGTAGCGAGAAGAGGTATTCCAATTTCTGAACAGTGCATCCTGTGTGTGGATGCATAATAACATGCTGTCAGACAGGACTCACAGAGATGTACTAAGTAATTATGATTCACATGGGTGTCTACCTCCAAATCTACCTCTACATGGGTGTCTACCTCCAATTCTACCTCTACATGGGTGTCTACCTCCAATTCTACCTCGACATGGGTGTCTACCTCCAATCTCTCCTACATGGGTGTCTACTCTCCAATTCTACCTCTACATGGGTGTCTACCTCCAATCTCTCCTACATGGGTGTCTACTCTCCAATTCTATATTGAAAACAATGTTGTTAGGCTGAAATAGATAAAAAGTGTTACTGGATCCAAAAACAGCAGTCCGGTGGCTCAGCGGAGAGTTTGGTGTATGCCCAGTGTTTTTCCATCTCCATCACGCTTATTAAGATTTAGGCATATACAATGCTGTTGAATTACATATACTTAAAATGTGCTTCTGGTATAGCCTGTTAGAAAACTAAATGGTAGCCTAAATAATCAAAAGAGTAGATTAGGTATTTGGCAAATTTTGCTTTTCAACAACACACATGTAGAGGAAGGGAGATGCGGTTGTTTAAGAATCAGGAAAAGCATTTAACATTTAGGTCCTGGATGAGCACAGAAAACGTTATTTTAATTTTTAGCTGTTTACACTCTGCACTGCACAGGAGTTATAAACAAGGGCTGCTTAATACTGCTCCTGGAGAGCTATCATTCTGTAGGTTTTCTCTCCAACCCTAATTCTGCACACCTGATATAAATCTGAATAATAATCTGGATAAAACGCAAGGTCAGGTTGGTCACAACTGGAGAGAAAGCTTTCCGAATGGTAGATCTCCAGGACCGGATTGAGCAGCTCTGTAACAGGAAAACACAACAATAGACAGGATACTATATTAGCTCTGGCATTCCAGTCAACCTTTTACATAACATAGATCTCAATGTCTCATGAATTAACCTTTTCCATTGTATACATAAATACATGAAGTGAGTCTCTGTGAGAGATTCAACACATCACCTCAGCTCTTACATCAAGAAAGAGAACAACAAATGAATGCGGTTTGGATTGTTGTAGATGTCTTTAGCGCGATTAAACAATTTGATGGTGGAATACAGTTGATTGGTAAAAATATTTCCGTGGCACGATAAACGAATGCTGAGCATGCCCAGTTGACTGCAATGTTTGAAGGTGGCAAGAGGAAAGGATTTAAGTGCCTCTGAAAGGGGGTTCATTATTATATGTCTTCCATGATGACAACGCCCAGTACTGTAACAAAACGACGGCAAAAGGTCCTCCCAGTTGATGTAAGAGAATGATAGACAGTAACATGAAGGAGCTACATGAAGTTCAATTTCAGCTAAAGAAGCCAATATCAGCTATTGAGGTGTATTTGTGGGTCTTCACCAATAATGCATTTTCGTAAGAAGAAACGTATGAATAAATTCAATATTTCAGTGTTATTTGTAAGTTTACGTTTCCTTTATCTGTCAATTGTGTTGATGTAAAGATTACATGAATACACGCACTAATATGTACAAACAAAGACACATTTCCAGGGTGCGTATTTTTGTTTGGTCTGTAGAAGCAATGCGACGTACTGTAGATCCCAATTTCTGTTGTTCTTCTGAGTCTTTTCATTTGTTAAGTCTTCTAATTAACTTGAGTATTAGAGCTGCTTGTCTTGGATACCTTTGACAAGCTGCTACGCTAGACAACTTCAGACTGAGAGTTGATTTGCGCTGTTCAGTTATTCATGTAAGACACTCCCAGCCCTTACTTCAAAACAGGTAAGCAAATACAATATTGTTTTCAATGTTTTTGTAGTCTGAGATGTATTGGGTATGCAGGGCTTGAGAGCCACCGGCAAACCTCTCAAGAGAGCAGAAAAGACAGACCACTTAAAATGCACAATTCCCCTCGACTCGAGTTATAGTCCATTCTTATGAATTTAAAAGAGATTATTCCTCACGCCACAAGGCTAATATTAAATTGCATCTCGCTCACACACCTCGCTGGACCTGAAAGACAAGGCCGTGTGTATCTAATGGATTATATAAAGGATATGTTAATCAAATCATTAAATTGGTGGGACCACTGAGTTCAAGTATTTAGTATACATTGCAGTTTGTGTCGTCACTTGGGGATATGTGGCTTTGCTTCGTACATAAATACGTGTTTTAGAGACTGAAAGTTACCTAAAACAAACTGGTAGTGTAGATGAAGTAAGATTAGCACAGCCAGACAATCAGCCTTGATTACAATTGTATTAATCAGTAATATTAAGTATTACAAGGTGTTTCATTGTTGTATTGTTGTTTTAATACTTTATCAATTATTCATAAAGCACTTTGCAAGAATCATTATTGCATGTAAAACCCATTTCTACAAGAGTTGTTTGGCTCATAAAATCATTACTAAGAAATTAAGTAATGGTCGGCAAACTTTACTGCGTATATACATATTTCAATACTATATTTAATCACAGTTAAAATGCGGAAAATGTGAGCAGGTGTACTTTAAGAAAGGCTCTGCAGAAATGTGTTGCTGAATCTCATTAGTTTTGCAGTTGCTCCCCTTTAAAATCAGATTTACAAATGTCTCAGGATTTGGAAATACTGCCCTTAAGGTGACGACTTCATTAGGTTATGATTGAAGTCACTAGGAAACATTACAGAGGTCTTTGTCTTTGATAATCAATACATCAGAGGAGTCTTGTCCAGGCCCTGGATCTAATATATTATGCCTGTGGAGGCTGCGTGAATTCTTGTAGGGAGGGCGGCTGACAACTTGTAGTGCCGGCTCTAGCTGTTTCGGGGCCCTAAGCAAAAATGTATTTGGGGCCCCCACTCCTATATCGGATGGCAGTCTAGGAACTTTCACAATAGGATCTACCCTCCTTGTTGCCTAAACTAATCAATGCTGCTACAAAATATACACTTGTGGTCAGGGATGGCTCAAGGCATAAATGAGCGACATAAGAGTTTGCTTAGGGCCTCCAACCGCTACAAGGAGGGTAGATCCTATTGTTCAAATGAACTCAAATATATCAGACAAAGTAGCTATCAACAACCACTGTTTGAAACAAGACAAACAGGTACTTTTACAATGGAATTCAGATGATTTCTCGCACAATGCGGAAGGCTGGGAAGGGGGGAAGCCGATATTGTGTGGTTTTCACATTTAGTTTCACAGTGGCTTGACACCCAATGACTGTGTGCAAATGAATCACCACCTCAAAACCAACAGGAGATATTGGTGAAGGTCCCTATACTCATTAAGTAATGCATTGATGTGAATGCACATGAAAGTCAGACTTGTAAAAGGAAGTAATGACATTACAAACACATTTAAATGTCAAGGCCAAAATGATAACTAATTACATGGACAATGTACGCCAAAATGAGTAGGTGCAACGCACAGAAAACACAATGGATTTAATGACAGACAAAGGTACCAAGAAGTTTCAATTTACCGTTCGGTTTCTTAATTTAAGATTTAACTTCATGAAAAGTTAAATGTTCTCATTCTCTTTCTTCCCGTTGAAATGTACTTGTCACATCCCACTCAAATGCCAGCTGGATAAGCGGCTTTCCGTTTGTCTGCGCTCACTGAATAGGCCTAGCTATGCTCTTCAGAGTGAACTGCCGTAGATCTCCCATATGTTAATCCATGTTCCTGAGCCAACAACACAGTCGGCAAAGATGACAAAGAAGAACATTGAGTGTGCTGAGTGTCTCATTGAAGAACACTGAGTGCGGTCCACCTGTTGTTGTTGGCTAAGGCTTTTATTTAAATGGTCCAGCATTTGGCAGAGTATTGGTTAAATTCAACAACAGTTCGTCCATATATACATCCAAACCGCTTTGAGATTAGTTTAATTTTCTGATAACCATTCAGGATTTTCTAAATCTTGCAAAATCGCTGACACCAAAACTAAGTTAACTAGGTACTAGTTAGCCCTATATTTTTTTACCTGCATGCAAAAGTTAGCTATTGTTTCCTGTGATAAGAAAATAAACACAATTCGAGTTCCTACGTGTTACTGGGAGAAGAGGTCACCAGAAGTTTTGAACTGAAAATAAAACTGTTTACTCAAAACTAAGAGATGAATCTGAAACAAATATGGAGGGTCTGAAAAAAGTTTAGGTAGTGACTAAGGGTAAAATACATAGAGCAGACCGTTTTAAAGTTGCAATTGTATAAACTCCCAATATCAATCAATCAATCAAATGTATTTATACAGCCCTTTTTACAACAGCAGTTGTCACAAAGTGCTTTTACAAAAACACCCAGCCTAAAACCCCAGTGAGCACGCAACAATATAAGGAATTGCATGACCTCAAACAGTAATCATCATTTGATTCCACATTGAATCAATGAGACACCAGAACCATACTTATTTTCCCTGAGTTGCCCATGTCCACAAAAGCAAAAGCTTTTAAACGAAAAGTAAACAAACATCAACATTTTATAAAAGCTGCAGCAGTACAAAAGGTTGTTAGGAACCAGTATACTTAGAAATGGGCCGTTACAAATAGAGGGGTTAGCAAATAGGAACTCTATCTAAAATTGCATATGATTTATTTAGCAAAATATACGTTTCCACTACAGACCTGTATTTGTGCAACATATGTGGGAGATGTCAGCAGGCATGACAGATATTGTGATCAGTTAGAAACGAAAGGTGTCAGACTTCTTTCTCCCCAAACTCCATCAGACTCCCCTGTGCGATAGCCATTTTGGTAGCCAGGTCAGACTCATTGACTATAATGCTAAGTCTACTTCACGGGGGGTTAATGGAATGTGACGTCTGTGTGGAAGTGGGAATACGTGCAGTAGCTCTAAGGCATTACACTTTCGAACACTGAAGGGTACAGCTAAGATTTAAACATCTGGTCAAGTCATTCATGTAACAATGTGCATGAGCACCTGTGACTATGTATCTGATGATGACAACGATGGTTATGGTGATGATGAAGTTGATATTACCGTTAAGATGCTTCACTTCTGTTACAAATGTGTTCACTGTTTTGTTAGTTACTTACATTAAGACGTGTTAATTGCATACACCTCAAAATAGATTAAAACGGGATACCTGAAAACTGGGTGGATTGATACAAGAATCCCTTGACATTAAGTTCCCATATTAATATTTTACTGCACAGTAACTGTAACACACTATATACCACCGCTTATTTGGGTTTATCAACTATGGAATTACAAATCCCACTGCAAATGAATAAAAGGTATCTGTGGATTACCACCTCAAACCATGGTTTATCAAAATGTATAATATATATATATATTTTTTTTTTTATAGCATTTAATGAAATGTCAGCATGTGAATGGAACATAACACTCTCCAATCTCCAAGAATGTAAACCGGTACCATTAGCAGCAATGACGCATGATATTACGGTTATGACCTTAGTTTGTAAACAGGTTTACAGTACTTTTAAAACGGTGTAGTTGCAGAGTAATTAGGTGAAGTTATTGTTATGGATAACAGTCACCTGGATAATATTGTCAGTATTACAACGCAATTGTAACATACCGAGGGGGAAAATACAACGTTATTGTATTTGGAACTGACAGAGAGGATAACCAAAATCGTAGACAGGAACAGGTCTGAGCTTTAGGCCACTGTGCATAACAATCTGAAACCCCGGAGCACCCTGTAAACTACTGTGCAGGGTCCCCGCCCCAAAAGAGACACGGAGCTAACCTTCTGGTCGTGGCTGTAGGCTAGGGCCCAGTCCTCCTGCGTGGGATGAAACAGAAGGCTGAGGATGTAGAAGCTGAGGCGGTACTTCTGATAGTTGGCCCCTTCATCCGAGCTGATGAGCACGCTCCTCTCGAACTCGGGGTCGGTCAGTACCATTATCTGGATGAGGGAGTGGAGGGTGTGAAAACGAAGGACCACGGGAGTATAGAGAAGGGGAAAAGAGGGTGGAGAAAGAGGATGAATGGGTTAGCCGACAGATATATATAGCAGTATTCTGACCAAAAATTCATCGCAAAGAACTTAACAAATAAACAAGTAAAAAGGGTTTATCATAGAACATTATTTTTACTACAATATAGCAATATAATATAATTAGTTGAGAGGGGCACACATAAGTAAAACCAAAGAAGTTGCCATGATAATGAATAGGACAACATATGACAATATATATACATACATATATATATACTTTAGACCAGTTGCCGTAGAATACATGCTATGCAATTGCGCTGGTGTAATTGTTGCACAGCAGTTCTGCAGAACAGACGTCAACAAATGTCCCATTAATTATGTGGCTACATGTTTAGCCAAGAAAACTTGTTTTGAACAGAGTGTGTATGCCTCTGATAAGTACTACATACTAATAGTTATGCAATTATGAATTTCACTCTTTGCTTTATGTTACCAGAGTGGGGAGGATGCTTATTTCAAGCTAGAAATAGTTATTTCCTGTATTCATGAGTTCCATGAAAATGTAAATGTATTGCTGCAAATAACTTAGAAATAAACCTCTTGAGGAAGCAGTAACAAATCAAGCTCTTAAAAGCCAAAAGATCAAAATTCAAATGTACATTTTAAAGAGATTGATCAACATTATTTAAATCAACCTATTTATGTACAGTACTTTGTTAGAGTCAGATGAATCCAGTGATAACTTATGTTTTGTTTTCCCTGCATGCAGTTTCAAAGCAGTTGCTACAAGCATTAGCACAATTAATGGAAGTCTACAGGAACAACTATCGTGACATGTTGTTGTAAACGACCAGTCATTCTTTTAACGCAAGCTAGTTAGCATAAAAACACCTACATGAATAGCTCCACAGTGAATTCAGAAAAACAAAATGGTATCCAAAGGTGTTAGAATATAACTCGAGGAAGGGGCTATAGTTGCCAAAATATCAAAGTATTCCCTTAACATGTTTCATGTAGTGGCAGCCGTGCCCCAAACTGACTCTAATCGACTGTCAGATGAACATTTCAATGGGCTTTGTTGTAAGGATCTTCATCACAGGTCAAATGAATGCATCAGGGATAAATACTCCCTAATTTCCCTACATATGTAGCTAAAACTATAAAAACACAGGTATTGGGAAATAACACAACGTTGATACAGCTACATTAAAAGAAAGCCCATTATTTGAATGTCGGTATAATGCAGACATTAACAGTACAGTATAATATAAATGTATTATGAAATCTGACCTTATTGGTCGATCTGTTTTTCATGTAATATGATTTTGCGGGCAGATCTTTTTATTACAGTTCATTATGTTCCAAGCCCAGCCAGCTCCCAATGAAACATCTACATCTTTCAAACCAGGAACCACGACTCCCGCCTGCCTTCAATGATAAAACGACTAAAGCCAGAAAGAAAGAGTAGAAGGGGAAAGCTTTGGCATGGCTTGTGCCACGGCCAAACGGCTGTGTTTTCGTTCCCTACAACAGGATTTGAATTGGAAAAAACAGCAGCACATTTGTCACTGACAAAATAGCACCCCTCTATCCCGAGCTTTAACTAGGAATCTTCCCTGGTGGTGATTTAGATAAATTGTTTTTCATTAAGAACCAATAAACAGACTGCAGAATCCACACTTGTTTTTCCCCTTTTTTATATTCCTTCAATTTTGTTGTTGTCCGTGCCATCCAATATTGCCATTCATTAATGTCCTGGAGGGTCTATTTTTCCAAGTGTCTTAGGGCCTTGTCACATATAATGTATAGTTTCTGAGGTCTAATCCTTTTCCATAATATTGTATTAAGCGACAGCATTTATTATAAGGGGGAAATTGCATTTCACCTTGCATTTTGGATTCCTCTGTCAAAACATTTATCTGTGTCCCTATTAAGAGGACAACATGCTAGAAGTCCTTGAATTTCCTCAGTTGTTAAGTGTTGCTTCACTATTGAACAGAGACACTCAAAGTTTCTCTTTTCCCTTCTATCAATTTAGGCAAACATTGACATTTTTGAACAAGAACTCTTTTGGATTTCCTGTGATACACTTTGTATTAAGACCAGGTCTCTGGTATTAAGGGCTCATTTTAAAGATGGGTGCACATATGTGCCATTAGCAAGGCTGGATTTACTGAGGTAAACTTTATGTTGAGAACACAAATAATAAGTGAAGACAGAAAAAAGCATTAACTGCCAACAACGATTTCCAACACTGTATATTATTTGCCTGGTGACACAGTCATGAGTAAACGGTTTCTCTTACAAAATGTGCCATTGTATTTGACAATTAACATAACCACACTAAAAGCCTCCTCATAACTTTCTGATCCTATCCTTCACTTGTTAATGTGGATCTATATGAGTATAAGCGTGCCCATCTGTTCTTGTTTCAACGAAGATCTATTAGTGGAGCTTACATAGTATTAACAGCATCATGGTCAATAACCTTCCTCATAAAACAGAATAATCTGGAGGTACAAATATGTGAGTCACTGCAAATTATAAAAAGCAGCATGTTTGAATCACACAAAAAAACACCCATGTAATGAATGCATCAGCGGTTACTTATTCCCTAAAATGGTGATTACTTTTTCTCCAAACACTTTCCCATAGAAATCGGACCGACCAATAGCATCGCCATCACCCGCTAATTAAGATTTCTCTCCACATCCACTTGGTAATTGCGATGCGTGTCGCGAGAAACAAAGAGGAGCGAGGTGGGAAACAAAGCTATGATCAATAAAGGTGGGATGGATAACCTCTTAATGGTATCTGCCGACGTTCAGCTAGTCGTTGGGTGCGATTTCGAGTGGCCGAGCTAATCGCCAATGCGAGGAGTGTCGTCGTCAGTGCGACGTCGTCTGAATGCCTAAAGCTTACTGTTTACCGGAGCCGTCTCACGACTGCTAACAAAGGGATGGAGAGGAGGAGAGGAAGCCTCCTCACAGATTAATCATGTCAAGTCAAGATCAATCGCGGCCTCTCTGTGAGGAAAGCGCTGCCTAAGCAGGGTAAACGCGCTCATTTGCCGTGAATGGGACATCGAAAACAACCATTCACGTTAAACGTTCCAGAATGTTCCAACTGGTTTGAACTGGCTATTTTCAAACAGCAAGACTATTTGGGAAGACTCAAACTGTTTTTTTTCTCTTCCTTTTTTTTCTCTGCCTGGATTATTTTCATTGTCTTTTACTATTGGGATTCTGTTTCCGTATTATTCAATGGGTAGAACTTGTTTTGATCTTGTGTTTATTCCACCACTGAATTTATATTTGCTGGGTGTTGCAGAGGGAGTTGAAAACGTCTATGATGTATTACATGTGTCCCATGAATTGAAATAATAAAATCTGTTACGAAGAAGACCTGGGTATAGAGCTGATGGGTGTCTACATTTTAAAGCTTGAAGCTAAATGTCAGACCCATCATTCAAATCTATTATATGCTCTCAGAAAGGTCAAGCCTTGGGATTTTCCCCCCCTTTAGACAATTGGGGAGGAACTAGTCCGCAGCGTTAACAGAACCGTGTCCTATGGAAACCCATTGATTGGCATGCAGTTGATTTTCAAGTGGGAGAAAAAAACACCCTGGAGGCATGAATACACACATATTTCTTCCCTGCGATTTAAGGGTGATACAGAAATAATATCACATTTTATTTTTCACCCGCAATAGGTAAGCAGAGGCTAAGCTTTTGCCATTTAAACACAATGTGGAAGAAATGTCCCAGATTATCCCACAGTAAGGTTTGGCTCATCCATCCAGTTGATGGTAAAATCGAAATAATGAGATAAGATTGTAGGTGAGTGGAATCGCTGGTCAAAGAGCCAGAGGTCAATGGAGGATGTGTAAGAAGTGGGGCACTAATGAGGACATCTGGACAACATAGGATCTCGTGACTGGCTTACAATAACTTAAAGAGGTGAAATGAAAGGTAGAAACATTATAATGCTGACAAAAATAAGGACACTTCACCAGTAATTCAGCTCTATATAGACAACAATTTAAACCATTTTTTTGATTGATGTTACAACTGTCATGACTGCTGCCCTACAAATGACTGTTGCTCTACAAATGACTACTGCCCTACAAATGACTACTGCCCTACAAATGACTGTTGCACTACAAATTGACTACTGCCCTACAAATGACTACTACCCTACAAATGACTGTTGCACTACAAATGACTACTGCCGTACAAATGAATACTGCCCTACAAATGACTACTGCCCTACAAATGACTACTGCCCTACAAATGGCTGTTGCACTACAAATGACTACTGCTCTACAAATGACTGTTGCACTACAAATGACTACTGCTCTACAAATGACTGTTGCACTACAAATGACTACTGCCCTACAAATGCAGCATTTAAATTAGCTATAAAGTAATTGAGAGTTATTATCCCTGCCCCCCTCCCAGCTAGGGGTAGTGACAAGACCTACAGCTGCTGAAAACAGACTTCTGCTGTTGCAGGAGGGAAAGTTTGTAGATAAATGCCTCTCTTTTTTGGATAGTAATAGAGCCAATCCTGATCTGCTGAAGAGTGACAGACTCCATCCTAGCTGGAGTGGTGTTCTTATTTTATCTGAGAACATAGACAGGAGTCTCACTCCCATAACCTCACCATGAGATAGGGTGCAGGTCAGGCTGCATGTTGTCAGCTAGCCTTCTAGCATAGTGGAGTCTGTCAATAGCATAGTCAGAGCTGTTAGCATAGCTTCACCTATTGAGGATGTGACTTGTTCCAGGCTGAGAAAACTAAAAGAAGGTAGTGCTAACAATAGCAACCTTAAGATAGAGTTTTCCTCCACCTTGGTAAAATCTAAATTATTATATTGCCTCACATCTTAAAGTGGTACTCCTTAATGTTAGATCCCTTGCTGTAAATGAATTAATCACTGATCATAAAATGGATGTTATGGGCCTGTGTGAATCTAAAGCTAAAGCCTGATGTATTTAGTGCCCTAAATGAGGTCTCTCTTCCTGGCTACACTAGTGATCATATCCCCTACGCATCCTGAAAAGGGGGTTTGCTAATATTTATTACACTAAATATAAATGTACTCCTAAACACATTATTATTTTTTATTTTTTTTTACTCAAGAAAGCTAACCAGGCTGATAAATAAAATGTTTTGCTACTATTTACAGGCACACCCCAGACCATACAAAATGTTTTTCAGTGATTTTCTTGTCAAACAATGTAGTCAAGGCAGATAATATACTAATTTTGGGCGATTTCAGTATGTATGTGGAAAGGTCCAATGACCCTGTTCAAAAAGCTTTTGAAGCCATAATTGAATCCAAGGGCCACAATTTTCCACATTCATACATTAGACTCAGTCTCGTCACAATAAATTGATATTGTGTATATAATATTTTTCCCTATAATCCTAGAATATCGGAACACTGTCCTATTACGTTTGCCGTTACAACAATGGAGTCTCATCTTGCTAACAAATCATTGGTATGAAAGACAAAATAAAAGTGACATCCAGTTCTAGCCTGATATAACACCTAAACATTTTGCTTTAGAGAGTGATTGGTCAAGAAGTGTCTGAGGTTGGTTATAGGGCTGGGGTATTCAAATCTTACTCTACGAGGTCCGGAGCCTGCTGGTGTTCTGTTCTACCTCATCATTAATTGCACCCACCTGGTATCTCAGGTCTAAATACGTCTCTAATTAGGGGGTTGCAATAAAAAATGGAGTGGAAATGGCTTTGAGGTCCCGATTTAAAGACGCCTGATGTAGGGAGATCCTTTTTTTGGAGGTGCATGGCAATTTCAAAGAGATGACCACATGGCACCTTTAAGTGAGAGGTGACATCAGGTCAGCAGAGCATTGTCCAATGAGGTTGTAAGTGGAGCCAGAGAGTGCACATTGGTGCACAGCTGCCAATTGTGTGATGAAGTAGTTATTTTGGGGACCCATTTGGCTATGGAGCGCTGAACTCAGAACTATTCGTAGAAAACATATAGCCTCTTCAATGCTCTCATGTGTCTAATTAATGAAACATGCTCAGTCTACCCCCATGATAGGAAACATGATAGGGATACGTGCTCTGCAGCAGATTTGTTATCTGTACTTGCATCTCATGTGTCTTTGGCTTGCTTAGCCTTTATCACTATACCTAGGAAATACCTTCAACCACAGAAGTATAAGGGCTATTACTGAGTTTGGTCAGCCAGTGGAAAAAGTGTCAACAGGGTATACTGTGTCCCAGATATTTACTAGATCTCTGTTTTAGTCTCAGGCGGACCTGGGTTAAGTATATCAACTCGGTTTCCCACAAACACTCTATCCAGGGAGGGGTTTTCTGGGTCAGTGCTAGTGATCTAACGGCTGATCTGACTCTCTTTGGGAGACTATGCCCAGAAAGCCAGCTGGAGCCTTTTTCCATTCACATTACCAACACAAACAAAAGTTTATCCACAGAAAGTTAGATAGTACATGACCTTAGTGTGACCCTTAACAAAGTTATAGAGTGACATCTGTGTTATAACATGGAATATATATGATGTACTTCCCAAAGTGAAAAGAGACTTAGGTCAAAGAAAGTGCACGTGTGCCTATACATCGTATTCATAGCTTGAATACATTAAGCTTTTCTGACTAAACTTCCTGGTCTCTGTATTTTGCCATTTGTCTTGGCCAAACCTTCTGAGGCTTTAACTATGTATATGTGTTGCTTAGTAACAATCTCAAATTGACTTTTTAAGTCCAGGCAAGCTGCCAGGATAAGGCGGGAAGCTGAATATCACCATTAAACTTAAGAAATGTAACAAATTACTCAAATGTTGAAGCTTGAAAGAAAACATTAATTCAATTTAAAATTCAGTCCGTTAACGTTTTTCAAATGTTCCTCATTTTTTATTTAATTGGGCACTAAACTTGTTTTCTCTAGCCATAAACAGTTCCTTAGGTACTTAGTGTCTAAGTGAAAGTACAGTTTTTTGTTGGTCGCTTCAAAGAAACATTTTTGGGGCAAGTAATCAATCCACTTTATAATACTTTTTTTGTAATTCCCTTTTATTAATAGTGCTTCAGATCCTGTCATTGCATCTAACAAAAGAGATGCCTTGGCTATTGCAGGCTCATGTTGCTACAATTTCATGAATCTAGGTACGACAACTACATCTCCAAAGTTTTTGTAAAACTATGTCGGGTAGCCCGACAGGATTATAATTATTAGGCTGATCGAACGATGCCCACCAGACTGACCAACGAGGGACATGCTGGCCATCAGTTGCCAGATACAGGGCATCCGGAAATTATTCACAACGCTTCACTTTTTCAACATTTTGTTATGTTACAGCCCTATTGCAAAATGGAAGAAATATTTTTGAACTTAAAAAAATGTTGAAGGATAAATACGTAGAACGTATTCGTGTGGATGCTAGGTGATTTGCAGCAACAACAGTTTTCATTAAAACGAACCCTAACCTATCTTTATGCATGGAAATTGACAAGTGAAACTAAATTTTTTAGAGCGTAACGATTGCCTTCACTATTTAGTCCTTGTTGTCTCTCATCGAGTGAACTGGGTAACATTTTAGCAACTTGGAAATGACAAGGATTTTGTTTTTAATTAATATATATTTTTTCCCCAGCGCAACCTTGTCCCAGCTATATACATGGTATACTTAAATCCAGGTCATGGACTTCAATTTAGATGTTACAATACTCGTCACTGCTCTTTATCAATGCAGTTCTAAATATCAGGATAAACATTTGTAAGATCCCAAAATATATTTTGGTGAATAAGTATTGCAAAAACTTTATTTTATGATCCCATATTCTAATAATACAACACAAACATTTCACACATTTTCCTTTGAAGTGCCATGCTATGCTATTGAACAGTTCACTGAAGATCTTTGTTTTACCTTTCTCTTGTTGGATGGACAGACATACAGGTAGCTCAGGACTGTCTTAGATCCCACTTTGTCATTCATCCTCTCATAAGTCGATCCATAGTCTGTTGATCTGTAAATGAAACAAATGTGTTCAGACTTTGTAAATAAATACAGACAGGCAGTTTGATATGCTATACAGACAGACAGACATGTAGACAGACCACCACCTGAAGTGGAATGCAGACAGACAGACCACCACCTGAAGTGGAATGCAGACAGACAGACCACCACCTGAAGTGGAATGCAGACAGACAGACCACCACCTGAAGTGGAATGCAGACAGACCACCACCTGGAAGCTCGAGGACCTTTGATCCTATAACCTTACAAACCAAATATCCAACCACAATGCACAGCAGAGAAAAACATGTTGTGGTGTAACCTCTGTGGTAGCATAATGAAAAAGGTTAACTATTCATTGATGGGTGCTAACAAAAAACAAACCCTCCACAGATGTCTGGAGGCCTAACGCAGTTAATAATTGATAGGTTCCCCTGATTACTACTTTGAAATGAAATATGACGAATGCAAAAACATGTGGATGTGCCCTGAATCCAGGGGCATTGAATAATTTAGCAGTGGGAATGAGCTGTTAGCTAACATAATCCCATGAAACCGCTAACATTTACCCATCATCCATCACAAAACTTAAGCAGGGAATCATCAGTCACCGTAATATTGCCTATTACGGTCGACATCCTTGCTCCCTCTTGAGGCCTACTTTTTAAGAATCGCTACCCTGTGCCTGTGATTACCAAATTATTGAAGAGTGAAGACGTAAAAAAAGAAAAAAAGAAAAACAGGAAAGAAACAGCCCCAACACCGACTCAGCAGTGATGTGCAATCTACAGTGAGAGTGGTGAAAAATGAACGAGAACAGGTTCTTACTTCATACCTTCTCAGTCTTTTTTTTTTATCTCGAAGGCGCAGTCGAGCAGCCCACTAGCGCTGCTCCGCCAGTAATGGAGTTTCGGTTGAAATTACAATAAGATCTTTCTCATTTCAGTTCATTCCTGAGTGCCGGAGAAGAGACAGTCGCGATGATTGCAAAGTAGAACAACCAGAGAGGCAGACACAGCGTGTGGGCGTGCTGATGGCTTCCGCGGCTTCCACGGGATATTAAAAGAGAGTTAGGGAATTGAACGAGGTGACGACTGGAATCGGTGGAGGAAATTCTATTATGTAGAATGGGCCTCCGAGCACTAGGGAGCTCCCAAGGGCCGCGTTGGAGCAGGCAGGGACATTACAGGCCCCCGAAACAGTGTGCTTCCTGAGTGCCCTGTGAAGTATGAATTGAAGAGATGGCCGACTGCTGTGTGGTATTATATGCATCCATTTTCCTGTTCATTGCTTAGTTCCGGCCGCAAGTACACAGGCTTCAGTGTGACTGGGTTGCAGACAGGCAGGAGGTACAATCAGGCAAAATGCGTTTGGCGCCTCCTCCAACCCCAAAGCACATGCGCCTCCTTCAGTTTGCCGCAAACGTCGGCCGAGGAGGAAAGTGCCACGCGTAATTAGCAAGCAATTATAGGTTTTAAAGATGTCTGCAGTGCCAGAAAATGCGGGCCTCTCTTGATTTTCACTTGAAATGCTCAGGTCGGTAAATTTCATCCTCTCTTGCCATCGTCCACATCGTCGGTTGTTTACCTGTTATTTGTTGTTCTTGTCTAGCTTGAGGTCTGGACAAAATGTGTTGAGGGAGAATGAGACAGTGAGAGAGGCGGTGTTTCGAGCTAAACCATTTCAACCTTTCTATTCAAGGTGCAGTAGATAAATCATTCTAAAAATGTTGTTAGAATTACAGTTTATGTAAAGAAACAACATATGAAAATAGTTGTTTTGTCTTGCTGATGGAAGACAGCAGCAGTCTCGAAGTTATGTTAAAGTCACAGGGGGGTTACAGGAGTTATACTGTGCACTTGTTGACTGCTCACATCGAGGAAGAAACCCTGAGGAAGTACTTAAAAAGAATGATGAAATGCTTTTCCCGCATTGAAGAAGTCACAAGGATTTGTTGTTAAATAAGGTGCTGGAAGGGCTTTAATCAACCATTCTCATCGTCAACAGTTTGAGGCAATAGCCTAGGAACTTCACTTCAAGAATTGAATGCAATACTGTTGTTTTAGAATGCACCTAGATAATAACAGATTTGTTTACAGTAGGTACTCACAGAGCATTGTTAGCGTGTTGGTGTACTCGCTGTAAGATACCGGAATGAGACAAAAAATAACGAAAGGCTAAATCTTCTTTCAAGATACCTTTCAAGATTCCTAGTGAAACCTGAAACCATACAGTTCATACTGCAGATCGTAACATATGTAAAACCACAGCATTGACCATGTCCCATCTGTAGAGACAAATCATCAAATTGGGTATTTAACATTTAACTAGAAAGAGAGAGAGAGGAAGAGTGAGCAGGGTTAGATAGAGAGAGCGGGGGGGGGGTGCATGTTCCTCCAGAAAGATCAAGTGAACAGTATAAAAAAACATGCTTGCCAGAAAACGCATTGGGCAATTCTGTGAGGCTTTGCCAGATGGCTGCTAGTAAAGCAGAACAACTCGGAGGTTGGTGCACAGAGGCACTGTGAGGAGACCATGCTCTAGGGAGAGAGCAAAGAGCCCTCTACTTCAAAGTGAAAGGGGGGGCCAAACTCCAAAGCACCAAATCACCTTAGTCTCTCGGGCCGCACAAAACAAAAGGGATGAAGCCTGGAGCATGCAGGAGTGCAGCCGACTCACAAGTCCTATTTCTGTATTGTTCCAGCCGCAAAACCAAAAAGTTTGCTGATCTGTCTGGCGCGGATAGTGAACAGGCGGAGGTCTCTCTGCTTAGCTGACTTGGCTGGCATTGGACCAACTGAAGAAAAGGGAACTGATTGCTTGCATGGCTAAGAGAGGTAACAACAAAGACGACCAAGAGAAAACCCAAATAAATAGCAAAAATGGCAACCGGCAAAAAATATTTGACAATTTCCAGAGAAAACTGTCCACAAATTTGACATGGTCCGGTTGTTGGTGTCAGTAGCGAGGTTACCAAAACGGAACCACTTCCAATGACATGGCAACAGTGCAAGACCTTTCCTTAGAGAAATGAGGCAAAACACTACAGTTCTTTGCTAAGAACCCTGAGGCAAGATCAACCCTTCAGGCTTTAAACATATGATCTTCCTTCTGACTGATATTTTTAAACTTCTTTTGGACATAGGCAGAGCTGAGGTTCCCAATCTTAAGATGG
Source organism: Novumbra hubbsi (assembly GCA_016801125.1). Taxonomy (NCBI): domain Eukaryota; kingdom Metazoa; phylum Chordata; class Actinopteri; order Esociformes; family Umbridae; genus Novumbra; species Novumbra hubbsi. The sequence goes on along the minus strand of JACXGK010001112.1, from coordinate 8,173 downwards.
TCTGAGGAAAATGCCTGAACGTCCTGTTAAACATGTCTACAGCTTTTTTCTGAACGACCATTAGCACTATTCCCACCCAGACCATATGGGAATGACAGAAGCAATCAGGCTCTGACCGCCGGATCCATGCGCGACAAATCCACTACTTGGATGCATGCCGAGACCTCTGGACGGTTCAGAAAATGTGAGATGAGAATTTAAGATTTGTACGGCACAGGCAAATAGCAATGGGTGGAAATCGGGCAATGCCCTATCATCGCGTCACAGATCAATAGTGTTCCTTTGAAAACAGACGGCGGATCTGGAGTCAGTAGAAAGATAGAAACAAAACAGAATAATTAAGTAGGGGATAAGCCGACTGGAACGATTCAAAACCCAAATTGTTTTATCGCTTCATAATTGCAAGAATCCTATGTAAATAAGTGCTTTACATTCAACCACAGCAAAATATTTACATTAGAGAAGTCCTGTCAATGCAGAGAAAGTGATATGAAATGCTTTGCAATTTCAGAGGCCTATAAAGAAAGCGTAAACCGATAGTAAGGCCCCCCAGTAAAGAACTGTGATAGCACATTGTCTCAGGCTAATCTACACCCTTAATATACAACATTAACAATCATCTCTCTGTAATAAATCAAGAGCCACCCATCAGCGAACTGCTGTCATTTTGAGTTCAGAGCTGGTAGCTGCACTGAAAGTTTTATGATGACTATGAAAATCCATCCTACTAGAGCATGCACGCCAAAAGAAAAAGGAAGCGAGAGAGAGAGAGAGAGAGACTAAGACAGAAAGGGAGGGGGAAATGAAGAGGGTAAAAAAGAATGAAGAATGTGTCAGTAGTAGAAGGTGTCCAGGGCAAAGGCAGCAAATATAGCTTTTAATAATCTCCGCTGCCATCAGCATTGCTTATCTCGGGAACGGTACCAGTATTGTACAAGCTGTCAGAGTGTTTATCTGTTGGAACATATACTGAACATCGAGGCAGCCTCATACACACACAGACGCACACCGTTAAGGACATTAGCTGCAGGGGAATCTCCTCACTAATAACAGAATTTGTTGAAGCGTAATTGAAAATGACTTTGGAGATTTGCCACATTAAGGGTGCGGAGAGAGATATTTGCAGGTGTTTGCCGGTAGAACACAGCGGACGTTCGGTGAGCGACATGCAGGGGGGGGGTTGGGTGGAAACTCAAGCGTGAATGAGTAATGGAGAGAAAACACACACATTTACAGATTGAGTCCTATCGGTGAAGGAGATGTGTTTCGTCTTCTTTATCTCGACACTCGGGGTGACCTCGAGAAATGAGAAACAGGCAATAGAGGATGCAAGAGGAAATATGAAACAGTCCATGCGTGAAACAAAACAACAACATGGCGAACACACGCACTCCACCACCTAGGCTCTCTAGCTGTTTGATAACGGCAATGCAGTTGGAAGACAATGAATATTCCCACTGTGTGAAATGAAGATGTTAGATAACAACCAGGAGGGAGCTCCATCAACTGTATCGGTCCTGTTGCCGAGCACCCGGGGGAGGGTGGAAGTTACGAGACATCAAATGTAAAATCTCCCCAATGTACCCACCTATTGCTGTCATGGGAATTTATGGACATGACAACCAAAAGGAAAGGAAAAATATTGTTTTTGTCAAGTGAACGGACACAGGATGAATAAGTTGCTTGAAACAGGCAAAATAAAAAGATACAATTTAAAATCTTAGGCCACAGTACCGAAACTGCCCTCAAGGTGGTCAATAACCTCCTCATCTCTGCATATGCTGGTCCCCTCAACATCCTTATCATCCTGGACCTGAGTGCTGCGTTTTACATTTTTAACCATCAGATCCTTCTCACCAGGCTCGAGGCTCTGGGTGTTGAGGGTATCGCACTCTCCTGGCTACACTCATACCTCACCAACTGTACCGACTTCATTTCCCTCAATGGTCACAATTCTGAATTTGATACTGTCATACATGGTGTCCCCCAGGGCTCTGATCTTGCCCCCTTGCTCTTCATCATCTACATCCTCCCCTTTGGTCAGATCCTCCGTCACTTCAAACTAGACTTCCACTGCTACGCCGACGACCCTCAAATGTACCTCAGCACCAGAACTCTCACCAACACACCTTTGGTCCACATTGAATCCTGCCTATCAACAATAAAAACACAGATGCAGCAAAACTTCCTGAAGCTCAACAGTGATAAGATTGAACTATTAGTCATTGGCACTAAATCCACCATCACCAAAACTGGCATCTTCACTCTCACCATTGATGACACCATTGTCTCTCCAACTCCCCACGCACGCAATCTCAGTGCTATTCTGGACTCCTTCCTCAGCTTTAAACACCACATAAAACAGTCAAATATGCTTTCTTTTATCTCCGCAATATTGCCAAACTAAAGGCCTCCCTCTCCTGTATCGCAGCTGAAACCTTAATGCATGCATTCATCTCCTCCCGCCTTGACTATCGCAACTCTCTTCATTCTGGCATCAACTCTTTGTCTCTCCATAAGCTACAAACGGTCCAAAACTCAGCAGCCACACTCCTCAACCACACAAGTCCTGGCAGCACATCACCCCTATCCTCCGGGAACTTCACTGGCTCCCTGTTCCCCAGCGCATTGACTATACAATTCTTCTGCTCACCTACAAAACCCTCTATCAGCTGGCTCCCCCGTACCTCTCTGATCATATTCTCCAATACCAACCCACTCGGTCACTGCGTTCTTCGACAGCTGGCCACCTCATCATCCCCCGGTCCAGGCTACGTAGCTTTGGGGACAGGGCAAATATTAAGTTCTGCTTTTCTGGTGTATCAAATACTTATGTCATGCAATAAAAGGCAAATGAATTACCTAAAAATCATACATTGTGATTTTCTGGATTTTTTTGATTCCGTCTCTCACAGTTAAAGTGTACCTATGATCAAAATTACAGACCTCTACATGCTTTGTAAGTAGGAAAACTTACAACTGCAAAATCGGCAGTGTATCATATACTTGTTCTTCCCGCTGTATATGTGATAGAAAAAGAGAACCGAAATATTATGTTTTGATGTTAATTCTCTTTTATATTAAGTCATCAGTTCTATGTATGTATTCAATTATATTGTGATTTCATCAATATACAAACATTCCTTAATAGTAAATGCTAGGATTTATCACATGCAATGAATTTATAAATACAAACACGTTCCCTCTCTAAGGTAATGAGACCATACCTATCGTACCTACACCATGGACCCATATTTCCACATAACTTTAAGCAGAGCCTTCATAGCATGAAAACACATATCTGATTTTATTCACCAGTACACTTTTAGACAAGTGCTTTAAAGAAATATAGACAAAGAAATGTGACATGTGTAGACGTTTTTAAGTAGCCTCACATTCTGCCTCGTGAGCTTCTCTGTCATGTTCAAACAATGTCCTTCACAACTGATGGTGTCTTCCTCAAGGGCCTTGACCTGACCTCTTCTTTTTCTCCTCTGTTTTATAAATTCCAGTAAGCCTTTTTTCCAGAATGAATCTTTAAATAAAAGTTTGAGGTTCCCCTCAAGGCATGATTATTTTTGCATGAGGGCGAAGATAGCTTTTTAGGTCAAACCGAGACAAATCTCCAACCAAGTGGACAACATCTGCATTTTCTCTCTCATCTGTAAACACTGGGACTGACCTGAAACGTGACACTGTTGACACCGCGTTGTCACCTACGAACCTCTTCTGTCCTGTCAACACCTTCACACAGGTTCTGAACTTTCTTGACAATTGACCACAGTTTCCATGTGTAACCCGGGTAGAGTCAAGCTTACGTTCAGGCCAGCGGAGCAGGTTTTAAGGTGTAATTGTCAGGTGGGATCTTTGCTCTTGCTGGGCAGACATGACACAAGCAAAACTGATTCTTATTAATTATTTAGGGGCATAGGAATCTGAGTCTAAGGATATTGCTTTTTCTAACAGCACGGTACAGCACTGAATGGCATGGACAAGATTTTCTCCCGGATCGTGGTTACTGTTGATAAGTGTCACCTCCGGGTCAGAGGAATATGCTCTCTGACCCAAGGTTTTACACTGCCTCATTGTTGTGCCGGGGGAGTAGGGTCAGTTCTCCGTCTCCATTGCAAACCCATGTAAAACTAAGGATAGCTCTCTATACGTTTTCCCTGTCTCCTGCTCGGTTTAAACTTAAGAGGACATGAGGTCTTGGTCACACCTCCAGAATACTATGCTGTCCTTGTCCAAAACAGATCAAGATGATACCTGAACAAATACAGCTGCCACTTGGTAATGATTCAGACTTGGATTAAGTTGTAAAGTCTCTGAAAACAGCCCACATGCATTTAGTAACAACTTGTACTCTTTAAATGTTCACCCGGCCCAGCCAGAAGAGGAATGTTCACCCCTCCAAATCTGGTTCCTCTGTAGGTTTCTTACCAAAATACCGGCCCCTTTAGGGAGTTTTTCCTAGCCACTGTGCTTGAATAAAGTAGATTAGTAAACCTTTTCATGTTAAAAGGCTCAGTGTATAAATATTTCTTATAAAGACCAGTTCTTTTGGAATTCAAAGGCTATATTTGCTGCCCCCAGTCCTGTAGCAATCCGTTTGTGGATGGAGAAGTTCAACAACTCCACTTCTCTTTACTATAAGCCAAAGGGGATGATGTGAAAAAGGTGTGGACTGTGGAAGATAGCGCCAGGGGTCAGTGGTGTCTTCACGCATCATCTGCTCCAACCTGCCCCCTGGCATTTTGAGGAAGTCAATATTCTGCCTCCCTTTAGTTAGATGTTAGAAGTGGCGCTAAGCCTCTGCAAGACCACCACTTTCACAAAAACAAAAAAGGTGAGAAATCACACAAAAAACATTAAAATAACTCATTGTAAGTGAGGGAAATGAATGGGTTGTTCCTATTTCCGTGAGCACTTAGAGATGATTGTATAGAATCTCGCCAGGCGTTTCAAAGCCTATGTCGTAATGAATGAGGGGCCACAAACAAACTCTTGATTTATATCTAGCCATAACTCCGGTTGATTGATGCACATCATTCTTTGTATGCAAAATCCAATACTAAATCATTTCCCCTCTGCTGTCAGGTTTAAATCACGATTTGGAATGAATGGCACGCAAATGCAATTGTTTACCCGCCACCAGGACGGTTTTTCATCCGGATTCCTAGGTTAAAAAGAAGGATAAATCCAGAAATATTAGATTCCACTGGTGCTTTCCTATAAGGTGTGTTTGGTAGTGTGCTTGATTGTATACTAGCAAACATACACAGCCCAACGTCCGGCAGCGTTCCACTTGAACGGTTCCATCCACAGTCCGCATAGATCTACAAAAAAGGGAGACGTTTTAGAGAGAGAGAGAGAGAGGGGAGGTGAGAAATCATATCCCACCTCTTATGTCCTTTATCTATGTGCTTCTGCTCCCTCTCAATATGAGTCGTTACAGAGTCAATGATGTGGGAACTCAGGCAGAAGGAGATGGGCTGAGTTGATATGAAGTGGAAAGTAAAGTGGGGAAAAAGTTGAAAGGGGGGTTTGTCGTGGGGGGGGATTAGTCAACGAGGCTGGAAGAAAAGCAGAACTTGGACAAATCTTTTGTCATTAAAATGGCTAATGTCGTTTTCTGCCCGAGGTCCACACCGAATCAGATAAGTCTGTCTGGCATTGAGGCTATCTTCTCGGGCTCTCCTGACACAGCCCTTTCGTCTTCTCAGAGCCCCCGGAATACTGCTAGAACTCTGTAGCAGCGACGGATTTCAGCCCCTGGCCTCCTTTGGGGCTATATGGATTTACCATTGTATAATGGCGCAATTGGTAAGCAAAGCACAACACATGTATCTACATTAAGGGCTAGCTGAAACCCCAGGCTAACTTACGCTAGGAACAAGATTTTTATATTAGATTGGTGCACAGAAAAAGTCTTGTTCCACTCAGGATCCGGTCGGCCGGATGAGCTAAACGCTTGCTTCGAGGCAGGTGACTAAACCATGCATGACACCGCCGGCTGTTCCAGGATACTATGCAGTCTTGATCTCTATCACCTACATTTCAACTGGTTAACATTCACGTGGCCAGATGGCAACACCACTGCACCTGAAGACCAACTTGCAGGTGTTTGACTGGGCGTCCTCAGCTTCTCCCTGACCCTCGGTTCATGACCCCCACAAGTTTTAACCAGACAACCGTGGTCCCCATAACCGTGAACACCAAGATAACCAGGCTGTAAGGCTGTTGTCCAGGAGCACTCACATGTGTAGCTGTCTAATGCTTTAGAAGGTGGATCATATCAGCACCATGTTCCCGGTCACTCTGGATCCATGACCATTTGCTCTACTTCAATCATTACTGCCCTCGCCCGGACAAGACGCATGCTATGTGAGAATGCTCTTCGGCCATTTCAGCTCTACGTTCCGCAACACACTACGAGCTAATTGCTAATGTCAGGACCCTAAGAATGAACACCTCCCTCTGATACTGGGTCCGGGTCTTCCTGACCCACTGCCTCGGCCGGTTAGGGTAGGCAACAAACACATCTGCCAAACCTTTTGACCCAAGAGCCACACGTTTGCATTGTTAGTCCACGCATGTACATTCTGTAAAGCTTCTAACCTGAAACCATAAAACTATTATCCACAGAGAATGACTATTGTGTACTTGCACTTTAATACTGACTTTTACTGCAAAGACTGTATTCTCTACACCCCCCCCCCCTACCACTACTGCAAGGTGGCTAGAACGTTATTGGACGAAGGACAAGAACAGACCAGCACTGAAATCCCCCGAAAATGTAGGATCACGTCAACCAGGCACAGGATCGTATAAATCGAATGACACTTCTGGTGCCAGTCAAAACAACAACAAAAACAACAACAATCAATTAGGCATTTGTGCTCAAGTGGAAAATATCTTTGCCTTTGTCACTGTCACATCTGGTGGCATGATGAGATTCTAACTTAATTACTGCAAAGAAATTCAAGAGCTGGGGCTTCAAAACAGAGCTTCTCTCCAGTTGTAATTGCGTTGACAACCCATAACAAAAGCCTGCTGGGGGTTTGAGCTGGTGACAAAATCCAACCATTTACTATTATGACAGAAAGTAAATTGTGCAAAATATGAGGAAAGACCCATGCGAATGTAATTAAAAAGGTACAGATTTTAATATTGTGGGGAAGGAGGTAAATAATTGACCTATTCAATAATATAATGGGTGATGAATGTATCAACCCCCAAGCAATGGGACAGAAAAGGGAAATGGCCAGCCATATTAATGACTACAAATGACTAGAAATAATAAATGGAGAGCAACACTCCTGTACTTCCTAGTAGTTTCACTGTTAAATGGAAGATGCAGATATATAAAGGGATTATTCAAAATCTTTGCCGTGCCATAGATTAAAGCCTATTTGTTGACACAAAGGACCATCTTTGCAAAATCCTTTGCCTTTGAACCAAGTCCAGGACGACATCTGTTTATGAATAATCTAGACTGAGCAGCTCTGACACGAAATGGCACGGAATGTGACTTGCCTGACTGACAATAGATTCCTGCAGGGAATCATAAAACAGTACGGGGAAAAAAAAGGAATATTCTTAAACGTATCATTCTCAAAACAATGCACCCTCACAATTTCCATTACAGTAAAAGAAAAATGTAACAAAACAAATGATTGGAATCCAAGAAAAAGTTAAATAAATCCCCGGTGGGGCTTTGAGGTAAATTCCAAGTCCAATTGTAAAAGGTCAGGTAGGTCTTTTTCTCTCAGCAACATCATCCTTATTATAGGTAGTGACCTGTGAAATATCAGCCAACATCATCCTTATTACAGGTAGTGACCTGTGAAATATCAGCCAACATCATCCTTATTACAAGTAGTGACCTGTGAAATATCAGCCAGCCGGTGAGCATGCCCGCTCAGCAAAATGATGCAATTTGAAAGGATGTCACTCCTCACCCCTGCCTGACCCCGCGGTGGCAAATTGAGAGAGGGGGAGGGTGGGGCAGGAGGGTGTAAGTGGCAGTGGGGTGGTGAAAGGGATGGCCCAGATCAGCCTCACTTCTCTCCGTCTGTTTTTCAAGATATCTGTCTGTTTCACTCTCAACACTTTTGTCTTTCTCTTTGAGTCTCTCCATTCTCTCTCTCTATCTCTTTCTACTCCTTAGTGA
>JACXGK010001111.1:61624-77648 GCA_016801125.1 Novumbra hubbsi | reverse complement strand
TACAGACAATGTTCTGCAGCAATGAAGGCCTCCATCATTCGTGCATGGAAGAAGTTTGGAACCACTAGGACTCTTCGTAGAGTTGGCCACCAGGCCAAATTGAGCGATTGCGATAGAAGGGCCTTAGTCAGGGAGGTGACCAAGAACCCTATGGTCACTCTGACAGAGCTCCAGTGTTACTTGGTTAAGAGAGGAGAACCTTTGGAAAGACAACCATCTCTGCAGCATTCCACCAATCAGGCTTGCATGGTAGAGTGGCCAGACAGAAGCCACTCTTCAGTAAAAGGCACCTGAAGGACTCAGACCATGAGAAACAGAATTCTCGGGTCTGATGAAACTTAGATTGAACTATTTGGCCTGAATGCCAAGCGTCATGTCCGGAGAAAACCCGTCACCACTCATCATCTGGCCAATACCATCCCTACAGTGAAGCATGGTGGTGGCAGCATCATGCTGATAGGATGTTTTTCAGCAGCAGGAATTGAGAGACTAGTCAGGATGCAGCAATGTACCGAGACATCCTTGATCAAAACCTACTCCAGAGCTCTATGGACCTGGGTGGAAGGTAATCTTCCAACAGGCAATGACCCTAAGCACACAGCCAATATTAAAAAGAAGCGGCTTCGGGACAACTCTGTGAATGTCCTTGAGTGGCCCATTGAACATCTCTGGAGAGATCTGAAAATGGCTGTGCATCGGCATCGCTCCCCATCCAATCTTTAAAGATCCTGCAAAGAAGAATGGGAGAAACTGCCCAAAAGTTGGTGTGCCAACCTTGTAACATCATACTCAAAACGACTTGAGGCCGCAATTGCAGCCAAACAAAGTATTGCCTTAAACAGAGTATTGAGCAAAGGCTGTGAATACTTATGTACATTTGTTCTGTTGTTATCTATTAAAAATATTAATCTTTTTTTTTTTCTTTTTTTTTATTCGGGATGTCACTTTCGCTAATCTAAACTAAGCGTTAATGTCGTCAGTCACTTTCCACCAAATCTTATTCTAATAGTGGAATTAACAAATACAGTGCTCGGCATCAATTACAGATCTGCCCTGATGAATGTTTGTAAATAAAAATGTCTAGCCTTCTTGACTACCTTATGCCATTGCCTATTCAAGTAGCCTACCTTAGGCATTTGGTTGAATGTGGGAATCGTTGAACAGACATGTATTTGGTTGTGGCTAACCATCCATCAGGAAATATAATGCTAACAGGGCCTCACCTCAACCCCATTCCAGCCTAAGCGTCAAAGGGCAATACCTTGACAAGTTTGAATGTGACAGTTCATCATTTCTGTCTTCCCCTTCCCCTCCCAAAACGCTGCAAATTTGTCACACACCAGCCCTTATATAGTGTGTTTTGTAGGATTAACTAACGATACAGAGCGGTTGTGGGATAAAATAACTACACCGTGTTCGTAATTTAGCTTGAGTCAATCGTGTTGAGCAATTCACAATATAATCCCATAGCTCCAAACGATTTGAAAAGGCAGAGGTAGCCCATGCAAATGACATCATCTCCATACAACCAGGCTTAGTTTCTTCCGTTTATCAATACTCAATATGTTGGACAAAAACATACAAAATCTATCTCGGAATGCCAAAACAATTAAACTAGCACACGCAGTGCCGATCTTCAATACGGACTGTTTTTATTTTGAATGGCTGCATATTTTGACATTCAAAATGTTACTAAACTATTACACAAAAGTAATGGGTACTTGCACTGCTTTATTTTTAAGGAACTGTATATTTAAGAGGAAAAAACGAATAGAATAATAGACAAACTCACACTGAAAATAGTTGTTGATGGCAAAAATGACGTCCATCCGTATGTCGTGGACTGTGCATTAAACCGAAAACCCTCCCCCCATGACTGCACTGCTTAATCCGTTGACAAACATTTTAATTTCAGAGAAAGAGAACCTCTGAAGGTTTTGTTTTACCTTCCTCATGAAGAGCATGTTATGTTGGCCTGAAGAGTGGCATTAAGGTACCGGGATAAAAAAGTAAAACAACGTAATTGCATAAATAAACACGACAATCCACACGCTAATTAGTCTACTACATTTAATATGTGTTCAAAAAGGACATTATGGATTTAGTAAATCTTTCACAAACGGCCATAAACACGTGAAACTTCATGCATATTATTCAAAATAGCCGGCCGACTTGTTTGGTAGGAAAACATTTATAATTGGTATTTTAATAATAAATAAATCAGTTGTTCAACTTTTGTTTGGTAAAAAAAAGTATTTATTGATGTTCTTTATAAATAATAAATAATTTAAAACATCTTACTGTCAGGGTTCCACCCTGACCCAGCTGATCTCCGGTCCTACAACTCCCTCTAGCGGCCTGGTGCAGAACTCCATGCACTAAGTCACTAAGCACCCAGTCACCAATCACAAGCCAAGGACACACACCTGAATACCATTACCCTCATCAGCACCCCTATTTAAGTTTCTGTGTTCCACCTTGCCAGTTCAAACTACGCTACACCATGTTTTTGGCGACGGCAATTTCACAGCGCGTCTCATCTGAGCTGTGCTAGGCTCGTTCTATCCGAGCTTAATGATTTTTGCTCCACTCCTTACTTTCAAGCCAATATACAACACTCGCCTCATCCGATCCTTCTCCCTGGCTCGTTTTTTCCGAGCTCCTTAACCTCTTGCTCGTTCCACCTGAGCCCACCACCTATTTTGCTACTCAACATCTCGTCGTGCATTTGTGCTTATGATCCGTTAGCCTGGTCCCTTACACTTACTCTGTAATTCTACATGTTTTTCAGTAATGTTCATTGAGACTTCACACATGACGCAAATTGTTCTAAAAGGACCTTTCTTACTTAATAAACAAAGGTTTTTATTGATTTATTACTAATAAAGACGTTATTTAAAATAAATTTTCTTAAGTTCTTGAGTAGTGTGCATTTTACCAGGAAGCCTAAGTTCTTATTAGTCTAACATTTCCAAAAATATTGAAAAGGAACATTTTGAGTGAGGAACCGAAAGGTTCCATTTAAGAGACCACTGCAAATTATCACTTATATATAAAACTTCTTTGAAAAAAAATAAATAAGGCGCAGTGGTCTCTTTTTTTGCCAAAGCTATATAATATTCTAGGTATCGCAAAGTTAAATTAACTGTTTTGTAATTTAAATCTAACTGAGCTAAATGATGGGCAGAAGAATGAGAACATGTAATTACATAAGCATACCACATATTTTGACTATACACATTCTCCTGTGTATTTGCTACAGAACCATCATGGTAGCATGTAGAATAGTTTATACTTTATAATATAAATTCTGTTGATCTGCTGGTGCTTGGGATTTTGTTGTTAATTTTGCCTATACTCGGTATAGAGTTTTACGTTAATTCTTTGGTCACCGATACAAGGAACAGAGAGCAGGTCAGACGCCCATGGGTATACACTCATTAAAAAACACTAGGTAAGGAACGGGTGCCACCCCCTGTGTTTATGTTTAGATGGAAAGATTTTGGGGAGGCAGTTCATTTGGTTGTTATATTGTTTTCTTTGTTTTGGCACAGTTCATAGTTCCTTAGTTCCCTGGAGGGGGCTTGTAAATAAATAAATGTAGGTCTTTGTCACGGCCGTAGTGCAGGTCGAAACCAAACGCATATATTTTGTGGGTGAAACGATGAATTTGAACAAAACAAACACGAACTATACACGGAAAACAAAGGGGCTGTACACCAACAGCAAAAACGTATAACTAACTAAACATAATACACACTGTGAATAAACTTACGTAAAGAACATGTAGCGTATCCACAGTACAATCAGACAAACGCGACAGCGGCCGCTAACTAAGGCATAGCCGAACAATAAACCACACCGGGTGTGGAACAAAATTAAGCTTAAGTAGGCTACACAATCAGAGACAACTGACAACAGCTGTCTCCGATTGGGGAGCCCTGAACAACAGCATAGAGGTGCCTAGAGGCACCTCTACACGGCACATCCTGGTTGTGAGCCCAAGGCACAAAAATGGCCAGGGGCCCCCGACCGGTGTGCCTGGCAAGCCTGCTTCCCCACCAGAGAGACAGGTGGGGAAGATTGCCCAGCGTAGGCAGGGACATGAAGCCGGATGACCGGGACCCCCCCCATGTGGACCAAATTTACATATCACAATTCTTTTATTGGTTTAAAAGAGTTTAATTAAAATACAAAATTGGCTTACAACTTTCCTTCTGCATAATATTTGCACACTTTTCCTGGTGTTAGGAAATTCCGACGTACGAGGGTAGCAAGGGCGTAAAAGTGAAATGTTACGTGCGTCTCGATGGGGATAACTAGTTAGGTAAGACAAGAGCGCAACAGCCCGTGCCCGCACTAACAGGCGTGTGTGTGTGTTACCGTAGGGTGCCTACTAAAAGACTGGGGTCCGTCAACACTTGAATGTCGTTTTGATCCCCTTTTATTATAAGGGACAAAGTAATAATCACAGTCGCTGCTACAGCGCACAATAAACAGGACATACGTAAAAGCAACACCAAAACGACACGGTAATGGGGAGACTGGAGAAGGACCTTCCAAACGGTGTTGTCAAAGAAAAGAACACAAACCACTGGCCCTCACTTTCCCTGCCTATTACCAACAAACCCTAAAGTCTTCCCTCGCTGCTACAAAGAAAGGTGCCTGCCTACAGTGTATATACAGACGGTCATCTACGTGTGCAATGTATACCCATGGGTTTCTTACCTAGCCCTCCTCCAGAAGGACGAGGAAGAGAAACGAACATGGGGTGAAACACAATACCAAGACACTTCAAATCAATCGTAGTTACATCAAAACAACTAAATCTTTACAGTACACCGGCTAGTGGAGCGCGGGAGCAGATGTTACAGAAATCTGACTGTGTGTGTCTGTTGGACTGTGTTTTTGTCAATCGGTCTAAATTTGTGTATGGTTCCTCAGCTGACTGTGGAGCAGGGCAGGGAGATGGTCCAGTACAGACAGAGGGCTGTCCAACTGGAGATGGAGACACAGACAAATAACAGGAGCATCCTGCTGGCCCGGGTTCAGAACATCCTGGACAACGCTCAGGTTAGTCTCACACAGACACATTTTCATTACAGCTGTTCAGATGCAAGAGGGTAAAGTAATTATTCTAAAACATTGTTCGATAGTCATCAACAAACATGTCAGTGAAGTTATATAATAAAATGAACCACTTAATTTTTCTACATGGGTCTGTTTTTTTGGAAGTAATGACACTACCTTACTTTTAGAGGGATACTAAATTCCTTACCAAAGGAATACCACATTCTATCTGTGTGGGAAAATACCTTTCTGGCATCTCTGGTACATTATCTTCAGTCATGGTTGAATGTGTAATGTAATGAATGTGTAATGTAAGACTGTACAAGCCAAACAACCAGTCTTAAGTACTAGTGAGTTGATTAACTCGACATTACTATTTTCACATGTTTTTTTCTTGACGTAAAGTACACTGTTAAACATATGAACAGTGACAAGGTGTTGGGCTATTTTAATGAAACAGATTCCACTTCAGGTTCACAGCGACTTGACATGAAACAAGTTTGACTTGATGAACAAGCCAAATGTATTGTCTCTTCTCTGTTTGTCCTTAAAAGGGAAAAGGAACTGGCCAACTCTGTGTACAGTGGATGTCAAGTGTCGGAGGTAGAGGGTGTGCAGCAATTCTGCACACAGCCAACACACTGAACTGACTTTGTCTTAGCATTATCTTATCAAAATACTGATAATATGATAATGGTTCTTTCGGAAAAGCTTCCTATTTCCTTTTTAGTGCACCACCTCTGTCCAAAAGCCTGTGTCTTTGTAAAAATGATACATAATGACAATGTGACTATGACTACTTCAGAAGTTACCAGAGAAGGAGCTGAAAATGGATCCACGGACTCCGCCACATCGCTGTTCCCCACCCCCAGCAGCAAGTGGAAAGGAGACGGTAAACGGCTGGTCACCCTGGTCACCGACTCCAACGGGGTACCCTCCGGAGGTCATGTAGTTGGGCTACGATTAGCTGTGCACCCCGAAACCCCTTGACGGAGCCCCCCGTTCTCCTGAACGGGCACAGTGCCGAGGGGAGAGAGACGCCCGTAGAGGAAGAGGTGTGGGAGAAGAGGGAGGAAGAGGAGGTGGGGATGGGGCCGGAGGTAAATCTCCAGAGTCTTCTGAGGAGGTCCAGGGAGTACGTGGAGAGAGAGCAGGCCCAGAGGGGTTCACCCCCACCACGCCGCCAGCGGAGAGCTTCTCTGACCATGAGAACGAAAGACGTCTCCCGCCCGCGGAGTCTGGCCTGGAACCGGACTACAGGCTTTGCCACAATCCTCCGAGCCAGACCTTGCCTCTCTACCAAACGTGTGACCCATACGACTCCCAGTTTAGCTGCCTCTCCCCTTGCCCCCCCGACCCTTATACCCTCATCCCGAGCCCAGAACCCAGTCAGAGTCCCCGCCCCCACCGCCGCAGGCCACGCCCAGTCTCCACTGGCAACATCGCATTGTCCTTCCCCATTGGCCTGGGCGACCTCATCCACAGGGGGGTAGCGGGGAGGCACCAGGAAGCCAGTGTTGCCACGGCAACCGGGGGAACAAGGTCCCCGTGTCAAGGACCGGGTAGCGTTAGTCGCTTGCAGGATGTTTTCCCCGACGGCCAGTTGCGTCACAGCCCGGTCCGGGAGAAGAGCTCGCTGAGTGCCTCCGGACCTGCCCCTCCCGGGCTTTACGACATCATGGGCACGGGGTTCCGCCGGCGCTGTTACACGCTGGACAGCCAGCTCTGCCCGTCCTCGTCCGCCTCAAGACCTAGCGTGGACCGCAGCCGGGAGAGGCTACCGCGCTTCATCGGGGGAGTGCCTCACTTAACCCCAAGTGGTAGAAGCCCTGCGGTTCCGCAAAACCTGACGCTGGCCGCGGAATGCCCTTCGCTCGTGCCCCTAAGGTCCCACGTGAGACCCTTGACCTCTCTCTGTGCCACCAGCCTCAGGGCCCACACAAAGGAAGGGTGCCAGATGTCAGTAACTGTGTGGAGCTGCTGGACAGTAAGACAGGTGAGCGGGCGAGTGTTCAGGTGTGTGGTTTTTCTCCATTACAGCCATTCAGATGCAAGGGTGTAACGTAAACATTCTAAATCATGTTTGATTTTATGAAATAGACTCTGCTGTGTATTTTATGAACAATCTTCCAGGATTATGCTCTTCTTTTGTGCACGCATTGACCATTTTTTGGTGTGTGTGTGCTGTCTTGCATGCGTGTGTGTTTTCAGAGGAGGCCCAGCAACGTGTGTGGGCACTGGAGGAGAGGCAGAAGAGACTGGAGGAGGAGCATGCCTTGCAGATGTCTTTGCTAATGGCTGAAAAGGAGAGAGAACAACAGCGCCTCCGCCTGGTAAGGATATAGAACAACACCAATGGAATTTGACACCACTCAATGTAGACAATCTTAACGGGTGATTTTTTTCACTGTATTTTTCCGTAAATATCAGTGCATTCCATAGTGCTTCTGTTGGGAAAAGTGCAGTGTTAGAGGTCAAGGATAAATTTTCTCTGGACAATGTGTGTTTCTCTTGTGTCTTTGTTAGGAACTGGATGAGAAGGAGAGGAGGCTGAGAAAGCTGGGGTGTGGTCGGCCCCTCAGTGGGGGCAGTGGGGGTGACCAGAGGTCTGTGAGTGACAGCTACCTTTCCTGCCCAGACCTTAGCCCCACCCTCAGTCCTGACGATTGGTCACCTAGACACAGTGACCAGGACATGGGTAAGTTTGCTGTAGCATGAAATGAAGCCCCAGCTTGTAGTCCTAAAACACTGAAATGATTTAACATTTTCTATAGGTGGTTTTAAGTTCTTATACAGATATCCAGCCAAAAATCCGGCACCAATATCTTTTGTTTTTAATGGGTCGACCTTTCAAAATCTGAAGTCAAGGTGTAGCCAATAGCGGCCTAGGAAGATCCAGCAATCTTGGCCAGTGCTTCCAATGCACAGCCACTTCTGCAGTGTAGCAACATTTTAAGAACTGCTCACAGATCTTTCAAGAAATACCGTCTCTTTTCGACTCTTCAAATAGATACTCGTGTCTGTAATGGCAACAAGAGTTGTCTCTAAGAAATATTAAACAAAGTGGTAAATATATTTGAGAGCCACTGTAAAACAGATTGGACTACCTGCAAATTGTTTTGTGCGGCTTAAAGTAATAATGGCCTTTTTCTCTCACCTCTCTCTCCAGGTATATCATCTCCACCGAACTCCAGTGCTCCCCATGACTCCATGCAGTCTCCTGTCTACCTGCAGGGTCACACCTGGGGGGCCAGCAAGCCGCGGGGAAGGCTCAGTCAGGTGGGTGGTGTCATGCCCTGGCTGCGAGCCCCTGACCATTTCAGGGCAAGACTATTTGTGAGGCCTCTAGCCCTCTTTATGCCGCTGTGGGCTCCCCAGTCAGAGCAGCTGCATTCAGTTGACTCTGATAGTTTTCCAGCCACACCCGGTGTGGTTTATTGTTTGTGTATGTATCTCAACAGCTCACGGTTTGTCCTTTGTTTGATTCCGTTTTCAAGCAAATGCTCTACATGTTTTCTGTATATCGTTTTTATGTTAGTTAGTCCTTTCATTTTACGTGTACAGTCCGTGTAGTTTGTATTTTTCTTGTTTTGGGATTAAATACACCTTTTGTTTGAAAGTATGTCTGCATATGGTTCCGCCACACTACAACACCGTGACAGGTGGAGCTCTGAGGTGTTGGAATGTGTATACATTTTTGGGGGGTTTCCCTTTCTAGTACATGTTTTGGGGCTTTATATTACCACTTTGCTTTGAGGAAGTGTGGGTGACAGTTGGAATAAGTTCATGAGGAATTTGTTATATTCGACCAGAATTAAGGGGTATGTGTCATCCCTTTATGACTCCAAAACATAAAAGTAAAAAATTGGGAAAACTAAGGACTCCATCTTTATGTAGTCAATTTCTGTTTAGTTATTTAGCCATACTTGCCAAAGACTTTGTACAGCCCACCGTGTTGATTACATTAAAATGGTGAATTCCTACAATGAATACCTATGTCCATGCTGGTCTGAGGCTCCTCATAGTTATGTCATCTATAGTTCAACCTGCCCTGCTCTATGGTCCTATCCCAGGTTGTGACTGTTGAACAGCAGAGGGCGCTATGTAATTTATTGATTAACCTGTCCTGCTCTATGGGCCTATCCCAGGTTGTGACTGTTGAACAGCAGAGGGCGCTGTGTCGCCTGGGTGCCATTGTTTGTGGGTTCCTGACCCGCAGACTGCTCCAAACAGAGAAGGTCAAACACCTGCGCCAGACAGTCCAAGTGAGAGTTATTGCACATCTACACATACACATATCTTTGTATGTATATCTTTGTGAGAAAACAACACATTGATGTTCCCTAACCTTAAATCTAACCCTACCATTAGCCTTAACCTAACCGTCATTTGATCTGATAAACAAAAACACATACACAATGTATAAGTACTATAATAAATCAGTTACCACAGAAATCCAAACAGTACAAAGTTGTTGTTATGATATCAGTGGTATAGGGTCTCTTATAAACCACGTGGGTTGAGATCTGAATTCTGATTTTCCAATTACTGTGGTATTTGAGACCTTATATCATGGGTAGGACATCACTTGTTACTGCTCTAATTGTGTTGGTAATCAATTTATAAGAGCAATTCAGAATCTCACAGGTTTTTCACATTGTCTATATACCACACAGCCATGCGTCATACATAAGAACAGCTCTTACCTTGGCATTTTGTCCATAAATAACACCCCCTCGTGTCTTATTGCTTAAAAATACCTGACATTTCATCCCATACTCATTTAAAATTAGTACCCAGTTTATAATACAACATTGAAAATAATCAAATTATTCTATTGGACAATCACAGATGCATCTTTAAGTGTGTGTGTGTTTTAGGACACACAAGAGTTCATCCGCTCTTTCAAGACTGAAACTCCACAGAAAAAAGGAGCCATCTCAGCCCAAGACCTGTCTCTACAGGAGAGAGTCAGAGCACAGGTAACACATATGCACACAGAAAGTGGACCCAAGTTACCACAAGTATTGATGCTTTGTTTTTGTGTCTTCTCAGTTGCGTGCGGCTCGATATGACATCCATGACATTTTCCTTGAGATGCCATTGGAGGAGAGGCTGGCACTCCTGAAGATGGACCGGGAGGTGCGCACAGAGAAGAAGCTACGAGAAATGGTAATCTGACTAGGCCCTTTAACCTGTCAATCACAGATTTAGGCCAACCACAAAAGAGGGACTTATAATTTATCATATAATTATAATCTCTTTTACAAATACAAGTATACGAGCCCTTGAAACAAATAACCTTTGACAAATGTCACGAAGATCAGCAAAACAGAGCATATCTTGTGATAGACAAATGCAAATGTATATGCATTGCTGTTATTTTGATTTAGCCAATCAGAGTTGACATTATTCAGACTTTTAATATATACAAAGATATACAACAATACTTGAAATCTCTTTATGTTGTCTGTCAAGTAATGGAACCAAAATATTTGTTAATTTGTCCAATAAATGTCTTACCTAACATATATGTCGTACGTAACATACTATTGATAATCTGTTCTTCCTGTTCCTAGGAGAAAGCCAGAACCCCGAAGGACAGAGTTCTATCAGCTGCCACACAGAGGTCACTGGACAGAAAGAAGAGGTAATGGAGTGGAGTCCTGGGGATGGAGTCCTGGGGGATTGGACAGGAAAAAGAGGTAAGGGAGTGGAGTCCTGGGGGTGGAGTCCTGGGGGATTAGACAGAAAGAAGAGGTAAGGGAGTGGAGTCCTGGGGGTGGAGTCCTGGGGGATTGGACAGGAAGAAGAGGTAAGGGAGTAGACAAGATAAAAAGATAAGGGGGTGGCATTCTTGGGCATTGGACAGCAAGAAGGGGGTGGAGTCCTGGGGGACTGGACAGGGGGAATAGATTAGGGGGTGGAGTCCTGGGGGATTGGACAGGAAGTAATTATTAGGGGGTGGCATCCTGAGAGAATAGACAGGAAGGAAATGTTAGGGGGCGGAGTCCTGGGAGAATGGACAGCCTCCCAGGCTGGAATGGAATTCTACATTACTGGTTTTTTGGTGGATTTACAACCATTTTGATAAAATTACAATATCTGTATCTCTGGGGAGCAAATATGTTTGGATGAGATCATTTGAGATCGTAATTAAAAATATTTGGTACTCACAGAGTGGGCGAATCACCAGGACAAGCCAGAAAAGCACAGCAGAAGCCAAAGAGCCCTCCCACTAACAGGTATAGAACGGTGCAGTGCTCCCTAATGTACACCAACCAACTGTCATCAAAAGGCAAGTGTACTTGGTCTAAGCAGGTCATGGGTACACTTTTCTATCTTCTTTCTTTCCTTCCTTATCACTCTTTCTCCTGCTCAGGATCCTGAAACCAAATCAGGGTCAGAACGCACCAGTCTCAGGCCAGCTGATCCGGCAAGGGTAAGTAGTCTCCAACACCTCTATGGTTCTCCCTTTATCTAACCTCTTTCTTTAATCCTGTAAGTCATCACAATGAAATGATTAACCAATTTAACATATCACCCCTCCCGTCTGTCTGTCTGTCAGGAGCTGGTACCGAAATGCCCCCGAGGACTTCAACCATGACTTCTGACCACTTTATCAGTTCCGTTATGGTTCCAGTCAAAGTCCTATATACACTTTATGACCAGAAGTATCTGTACACCCAACCGTCTCACCTATAAGAGCTTGTTGGACATTCCAAAACCATGGGCTTTAATATTGAGTTGCCCCCCCTCCCTTTGCAGCTATAAAATCTGCCACCGGGCTTTCCACAAAATCTTGGTGTTTCTCGGTGGGAATCTATGCCCATTTAGCCAATAGAGCATTTGTGAGGTCAGGCAGTGATGTTAGACCTGAAGGCCTGGCTGCAATCGTCATTTCGGTTCAGTGGGGTTGGGTTGAGGTCTGGGCTCGTCGAACCTTGTGTTTATGGAATCCACTTTGTGCAGAGGGGCCGCTCATGCTGGAACAGGAAAGGGCCTTCCCCCAACTGTTGCCATGAATTTGGAAGCATCCAATTGTCTTAAATTGGATACAGTCTTTGTATACTGTAGCATTAAGATGACCCTTCACTGGAACTAAGGGGCTTTGCCCAAACCTTGAAACACAGCCCCAGATCATTGGCCCTCCTCCACCAAACTTTGCAGCATTCCGGTAGGTAGCGTTCTCCTGTCATCTGCCATACCAGATAGTCCATCAGACTACGAGATAGTTAAGCGTGATTCAGCCCTCCAGAAAACACGTTTCCACTGCTCCAGAGTTCAGTGGCGGCGTGCTTTACAGCACTCCAGCCAGCGATTGGCATTATGCATGTTGATTAACCGATCAGCCATAACATTAGGACCACCTGCCTAATATTGTGTTGGTCCCTTTTTAGCTGCCAAACAGCCTTGGCCTGTCAAGTCATGGACTCCACTATAACTCTGAAGGTGTGCTGTGGTATCTGACACCAAGACTTTAGCAGCAGAACCTTTTAAGTCCTGTAAGTTGTGAGGTGGGGCCTTCGTGGATCAGACTTGTTTGTCAAGCACGTCCCACAGATGCTCGATGGGATTGAGACCTGGGGAATTTGGAGGCCTTGTCAACACCTTGAACTTGTTGTGTTCCTTAAACCATTCCTGAACCATTTTGCTTTGTGTCAGGGTACATTGTCTTGCTAAAAGAGGCCAATGCCGTAAAGAAAAAACATATTCATGAACCATGAAATCATGGTCTGCAACAATGCTTAGGTATGTGGTACGTGTCAAAATAACATTCACATGAATTGGGCAGGACCCCAGGTTTCCCAGCAGAGCATTGCCCAAAGCATCACACAGCCTCAGGCAGCTTGCCTTGTTCTCCAGGTAAGCGATGCACCCGGCCATCCACGTGATGTAAAAGAAAACGTGATTTATCAGACCAGGCCAACTTTTTCCATTGCTCTGTGGTCCAGTTCTGATGCTCACGGGGCTCACAGGCCTTTGACAGGGGTCAGGGGTCAGCATGGGCACCTGACTGGTCTGCGGCTACACAGCTCTATACTCAACAAACTATGATGCACTGTGTGTTTTGACACCTTTCTATCAGAACCAGCTTTAACATTTTCAGCAATTTGAGCTACAGTACCTCGTCTGTTGGATCGCACCACACAGCCTTCGCTCCCAATGTAACAGTGAGCTCGGCTGCCCATGATCCTGTCACCGGTTAACCGCTTTTCCTTCCTTGGACCACTTTTGATAGGTACTGACCACTGCAGACAGGGAACACCCCACAAGAGCTACAGTTTTACAGCTCTGACCCATTCTTGCCATTAAATGTTGGCCCTTGTCAAAGTTGCTCAGGTCGTTACACTTTGCCCATTTCTCCTGCTTCTAACACATCAACTTTGTGCACGAAATGTTCACTTGCTGCCTAATATATCCCACCTACTGACAGGTGACCTGATGACAAGATCATCAGTGTTATTTACTTCACTTGTCAGTGGTCATAATGTTATGGCTGATCGGTGTATGAGGCCTGCATACAGCTGCTCGGCCATGGAAACCCATTTCGCGCAGCTTCAGATTATAGGAGCGTTCTGTGCTTTTACGTGCTACCTGCTTCAGCACTTGGTGGCCCCGCTCTGAGTTTGCATGGTCTAACACTTTGTGGATGGGCTGTTGTTGCACCTCCCTCCGCTTCACAATTATAGCACTTACAGTTGACCCGTGTAGATCCAGTAGAACATTTCCCCAACTGACTTGTGGCAAAGGTGGCATCCTATGACAGTGCCACGTTGAAGTCACTGAGCCCTTCAGTATGACCCAACGTAGTGCCAAAGTTTGTCTATTCATGCACCTGTGAGTAATGGGTGTGGCTGAAACACCTGAACGCAATAGTTAGTAGGGATACATTTGGCAAATTGGCAAACATTCCAAGAGTGACATGTAAAGCTGTTGCTAAGTGCTCTTGATTAGTATTCACATTATGCTGCATGCTCATCAATTAAAAAGCGTGTCAATTGATTAGCAATTGTCTGAAGCACTCTTTCTACAATATTACATTTGTGCCTTAGGAAAGTCACTGGCAATCAAGCTTCCCTTCAACCTGGGCAAACTCTCATGCTGCTCTGGAACCACCACCAATCCTGCTAGTCCATCAGCTCCCACTGATAATCAAGTTTAGTGCTCTGGGTTGGTACCATTACTTGATATAACATGGACTGTACTACTATTACAAATGAGTTAACATTGGACATATTTCTAAGTTACTGCTTTGCACTCTTTGGACACGACAATTGGTGTTTAATCGCTGCTAGCTGATGTGCTATATGTATCTGCCTCACTTGCAAATAATTTGTAGCCAAAAGCCTTGCTAGGGAAACAAAATGTATGCACAAGCTTTGACATTAACTTATAAATTACATTATAAAAGTAGGTTCTGTGGAATTAGTCATTTGCTATAATATCTTAATCTAATGTCAAATTACCTGGCTGCTCCAAATCATATAGATAGTTAACATGTGCTGTAAAAAAAGTATTTAAATGTATTTGGTTTTTCAGCTAAAGGGCTTAGAGGACTTCCACTTGTTCATGGCGCTGAACATAGTAAAGCTTTTCCCTATCTGAATTGTCACATCTCAGTGTGTTTTGTGGTGTGTAAAAACATATCTGTGTTTATCTGATAAACGTTAATGTGTACATTTCTTGGATGAATGCTGTATCATACTTTATTTAGGTAATCACATATTGATAATGGCAGATGGTAATACCATTTGGCCTTTCAAAAATGCAAGTCCCAATTTGAAACTTTAGATTAACCTTGTTATACTTACTAAACACTCCACAACTTTTACACTGTCTCCTTAGAGCAGGGAAGGGTGTGGTCCTGAATGCTGAGGTTACTGTTAGTTATGTTTAGAACAAGGATTTAGTATTCAAGCTCAATTTAGGGTTGGATACAGGTTATGGTCAATGCTAATTAGGTTACGTCCATAGTTGAATATGCTGTCAAAAGTAAATAGCTACAACCTATGAACCACGTCATCAGTGTCTGGACACAATAAGCCACTATAAAGTCATGGCTTAAAACACAAAATTCTATCGTCATTTATTTAGTAAAAGAAAACATTTAATACATATTGCCTTCTGCAGGTGGATTTTATTTGTTTAAAATTTTGAACATACCATATGCCACAACATAAATGCAATTTTTTGTTATTTGAACTAAAAATAATATTGAAGAAAATAAATTTCAATCACATTGAATGTTGGAACAACCTTCGCATGGACTGACAAATAAACCCTTATTGAGTACATGATTTTTATACTGTCCCCAAAAGTACACAAAACAAAATGTTTTGAAACTATAACCTATATGTCCCGGTTGCGGTGTGGAGTGTAACCATACGCAGACATTTTGTATAAAGAAAAGGTGAATTTAATCCAACAAACACAGGACACAAACTAACACGGACTGTAAATGCCAAATGAAAGGTTTAAACAAACATAAAACAATATATAAATAACGTGTAGCGTATTCACTGTGAATTGTAATAAAACAAAAGACAAACCGTGAACATTGCGACTAACACAAACAATAAACCACACCGAGTGTGTTGAAAACCCAGCCTAAGTAGGCTCCCCAATCAGAGTCAACTGAACACAGCTGCTCTGACTGGGGAGCCCACAGCGGCATAGAGAGGGCTAGAGGCCTCTCTAGGCGGCATGCCCTGAAACGGCCAGGGGCCCGCAGCCAGGGCATGACACTATAGTTCAGGGGTGTCAAACCGGTTCCTTGGAGGGCCGTGTGTCTGCAGGTTTTTGTTTTTTCCTGTCAATTGGTTCCCAGTTCAGACCTAAACAACCAGGTGAGGGTAGACCTAACCAATTAGTGACCTAATTAATCAATCAAGTACAAGGTGACAGCGAAAACCTGCAGACACTCGGCCCTCCGTGGATCCGGTTTGACACC
>JACXGK010001111.1:0-61524 GCA_016801125.1 Novumbra hubbsi | reverse complement strand
ATAGTTGGTTGAAACAGTTAAAACCTATAACATTATAATCAACAGGTGACCTACCACATGAAATGTGGATAAATGGTAAATTGCAATGAAACACATCCAGTTAAATGCATGCATAAAAACATTCACCCATGAATTAGTAAAATAAACCCTCAACACATGATTACTATATTAAATGATTTTATCAAGGCGTGCTTCAAAAATGTCTGCCCTAATCGAAAGGTCCGAGGCTTATCTGAGCAAAAATATCATGTTATTGATGACGTTTGAAGCTTTGTCATGCAACCATCTGATAGGGATTTTAAAGAAATTAAAACATACGTAACTAAATAAGTCTACAGCTTTAATCAAGTACTAATGAAATTCACAAGTTAACCGGTAAATGTCAGAACGTTTCTGCTGCATGTCATTCATTATCAATAGGAAGCGGGTCTCCATAATACCCTTTTATGGAGACTATTGTAAGAATTATCTGTACATTTTAGTAGGGACATGGCAAAAAACTGGCAACTTAATGGCAAAACTGGCTTTTTATTTCTACTGGAATATTTTCTCGTCAGTTTTTAATATCAAATCTTAAATCAAGCATTTAAACCAAACATAATAATCAATAATGAATGTGGTTGAACTCCAGCATTTCTCTTGTAGGGATGTATCATTTAGATTATCACAAGGTGATGAATGATGTCATGTAAATGACGCAATGCATTTTCCTTAGCGGACTGCAGATGTCAGTGCCCAATGATTGGATCCGGTACTTTCCTCCATGCCAAGTTATTTACAAGTGCCTAAGACACTTAAACACTGACCTCAATTGGTCACCTTATTTAGAAATGTATTTTAAAAAGTTGTTAGGAAGCCCAGTCATGTTTTTTGGTGTATCTTTTGAAACTCTTGCCTTAATAACAAAAACATTAGAACGGATACATAGTTCACATCTAGCTGGAAAAGGCAAGAACAATGTGGGATAAGAACCTCACATTCAAATTCCCCATCACAAAGCAAGCCTCTAATCACTGCACCATGAGGTATTTTATATAAACCTTACATTTACCGGTGACATTGACCGCTCCAACGGGCCAGTAGGGTTTGCTTGTACAGAGGGAGATGTGACATAAATATATTTAACTACATACTCCCACACTTTATGGTCATTAGCATCTCTGTCTAAAAGGGTCAGGTTCATGTTCTTGACATCTGAAATAACGTTCAAATCCACCTCAAATGTAGGTAGTAACTGTCGGGTGTAGTCGCTGTCAAACTGCACGTTCTGAAAGACAACATAGGAGAATGTTAGCCCAATCTAGGTAGCCCAGGATTGTACTTGGACATTTTCTTTTTGTTATTTTTGTCACAATATTAAACACGTATCATCAAACATTGTATCCAATTCTACAAACTAGCAATACCAATATATATTCTGTAAGCTAAATCACCAAACATATAAGAATGTATGGTTGTGTCTGACATTTCCATTCTTACTTGTATTATGTTACAGTCCACCAGTTTACCATGTAGACCGTATCTTCTACCAGGACTCAAAGTGCATTCAGAGTTGGTTTGAATGAAAGTACTCCCATTCTGTTGATGTTCCACCTTCAAGAAAAATATTCAGGGGGAATTATAGGTTTGTCTTGCAACTTTACAGTGCTTTGGCTAAAATATTGAATCCCTGTGTCTTCCCATGTGTCTGTGTGTTAATTGCATTGCCATGTGCAGAAGGGGGATTGTTCTTTACATGCATTTTAAATTGTTGTGTAGTATCTTTTTCTACAATTTGCCCATTCATCTCTGTTTTTATGCATCTATATAGATGGGTGCAGCAGGGGAAATAGTGTTAGGTCAGATGCCCATGGGTATACATACCTGAACATTGTATATACCTTTGTATAGTTCCACCAGAATATAATCATAAGTGCAGTTGTTATACTCCCTTGTTTTAGTCAGGATTTGGAGAGGTTAGGTAGTGTTGTTAGGTAGGGCCACTTATTTATATAGGTTTGGGAAGTGTTCTTTTGTTTAAAGGTAAACTAGGTTAGGGGTTTTATTTTGCTTTACAGTGTTAGTCAGCGCTGCCCAGGTTTTCCCCTGCTGTATATTTTATTGTATCCAGTGCACCATTTAAAATTGTATACAGTGCATAATGGTTTTTTTATTACTCAATTTGCTAATTGACCTTGACTTTTGGCTCTCTTTGATATTTACATTGCATTTACAGGTATTCAAACCCAACATACATTTTTGGTGTTGTAACAATATATTAACTATGCACAGTGTCTAAAGGGTGCCACTGAATCTTAATGGGATTGAGTTCAGAAACTTTAACTTGCCCGCTGTTGTACATTCACCTTTTTGATCTTAAACCACTGAAATGTTGCTTTGGGCTTGTGCTTTGGAAACATTGTTCAGCAGAAAAAACATTAGTTTTTTAGCAGACTGAAACAAGTGTTCTTGTACTGTTTGTATTCATAAAAAGATACCTTGTCCAAGCAGTTGAAAAGCACATATCATTGTAGGGATAGTGTGGTCTTGAGCATTGGCCGGGTTACTTTTGTACCACACATAGCACTTTGGGTAAGCTCTATCTTAGCTGCAGTAATTAATGTTAAATGTCACTGTTTTGAAATAAATTATCAAACAGAACGAATGTCACTGTACCATCTGAAGTTTATTTATATTAATACTTTTGATATACAGTGCCTTTTGCTGTGTTATAGACTACATTTATAATTGAACACGCTTGGTCAGCTTTGATGATGAGAGGTGGTGAATTGTAATCTTTGTTTCCTCACAGATGTTCAATTGGGTTCAAATCTGAGCTTTGGCTGGGCCACTAAAAGACATTCAGGAACATGTCACAAAACCCCCCCAATATAAGTTCCTGTGTGCTCAGGTTTTCTTCACAGATTTCTATGGATTTTGCTTTATTTAACCTTCTTTCTTTACTGGTCCCACCACTATACTTCACAGTAGCGATGGCAAGAGCCATAAATGCTAAGATATTTTTTGGTATTATTAGACCAGATAAATGCACACAAGCTCAATTTGAAGTGTCATGTTAAATGGTCTGAATAATTTAGCATTTTCATTTTCAATAGATCTACCACTTTGCCAGTTTCCACTTTGTCAATATGCTTTATTGTGTGTAGATTTAGGGCACACTATTAGAAATGAAGTTTAAGATACAAAAACACGTGGAGAAAGTAAAGGGTTCTGAATAATCTTTGAAGGTATTGGTTACTGAGATCACCTTTTTATAAAATGCCATTGGTTTGTGGAGTGAATAATTTGCTATTTAATAGGCTGATCAGAAATATCAAACCTTGCCTCACACCTTCATATTAAATTGGATAATGTTCAATGCACCTCGTCCAGTTCTTTCTCCATTCTAGCCCCTCAGGCCCATTGATATTGTACACAAAAACAAAAAATGTATCACATGTTATAGAATATTACCTCACATTTCGGCACATTCTTGGGCAACAAAAAAACATTCAGTATCCCCTTTTGGTTAGTGTCCCCTTGACCGAGGAACATCAGCACCTGGCTTTGGACAGGGCGTGTAGACGAACCATGTCTGATGAGGCCAACCAGGGAGGGGTTTGAGATATTTACAACCACGTGTGAGGCAGTTGTCTTTAGTGGCTTCACAATCTCCATTTTGCCACCAGTAAAATGAGCCACTGATAAGACTTCATCTGTATCTGCAGAATAAGAAAAACAATGCTTGTGTTAATAAATGTAAATTCTGGAAATGATTACTTAAATTGAAATATGTAGAATGAATTGATGCGTCACCTACCCTCACACATGCAGTGTGGGAGATGCAGGTGGAGGATTGCAGGGCAGTCGATACTGAATAAGGGTCCTGCTGGAGTCATGGAGCCCAGGAGGCTGGTGTCCCATTGACTCATTTTGCAACAAACATCTCCCTTGCTAGCCATCTCAAACACCAGTCCAGTTAAATCACACTGGAAGCTGCAAAGCAGATGTAGGGCAATGATGTAGGGCAAAAAAAATACTTGACAAAGTGGTTTACTTAATTACTTGTGGTAAGTATGACAATGCTGCAAAGCAAGTAACGTGATCAATGTTTACCTATAAGTAGACCTGCGGATATGTTGACTAGTTACACTTCTTGGCCCCTGTAAGAAAAAAGGGATGTGAAGGTAAGTCTGGAACATGGAATTCAATTTTGGAATAAAGATTAATCATCTCCCGACAAACTTACCTTCACATCCTTCTGAAATCCAGTGTTTACATTGACTGGTATTGTACTAGAGCAAAGCATCAACTCCTTAATCTTGTTATAATCCGTAGTGACATCTGCATTTAAGAAACAATTCAGGACAAGCAGAAACTTTTGAAAGACAAAGTTCTAGGTTTAAAACTTTCTTGTGTTAATTTCACTAGATATAATCTGATATGCTTTTTTAACTATATGGGTTATGGATCAAACTGTACAAGAACAATGTAAAATGTTTTGTCCTTGTCTGACAACAACAGCTGCCAACGCCCCATTCATTCAGTAATTTTGCATTGATTAAGTGGGACAATTCCTGTCCTCTGTGTTTATTGTGTTTAACATGGTAAGTTCATACTAATTACTATTTGGGGGAGTGTTCTAGATATGTCTGATTTTAGGATAAACATCCATACAACCAAGACGTTCGTTGTGTTTGTCATCGCCCAAGAGACCTCCCAAAATGATGTGTTGTAGCTTATTGTACACAAGTCTATTGTTAACGAATGCTCCTAGCACACCTGCTTCTTATTGTGTGACTAGATAGTGCAGTGGTAAAGGCAGTGTAGTTAGATCAAAAACAGGATAATATCCTGCTGCCTGATTAGCTTAGGGGTCCCACAAAGGGCAGAGCAATTGGACTGCATCTTTCAGGTTTGAGGGGTTAGTCATAAAAAATGGTGGGCTTGTGTTGTTATATACTCTATTTGGCTCGGGCACCTATTACCAGAATCACCTTCCTGAGGCAGTCAGCAGGGCTAGCAGGTATAAAGAGGCCCCAGCAGAGCACACTAGGGGGAAGGGTTTGTAAATGCAAAGGAACAGGGTATGTTGCCCAACCATGCTGCCCTCAATGCTGCTTTATTGCAACAATGTAAGAGAAGAAGAAAAACAGAAGGATGGAGAGACCACCGTCCATACAACACCTCATGCCCATTCCTCCCAAACCACCACAGGGAGGCCGACCCAGAGATAATGCAGCCACACTGGAGAACGGTTTGTCATTTTGTTTTTCCCCTCAAGCTACTGCTATTTCTATTAATAAAACTCCCTCTAGGGCTCTGAAAACATCCAATGTGTCTGTTATGAGCGGCCATGTAGGCCATAAATTAAACTCACCTCTCATACCTACCATTGAAAACCTTTTGCCTCTCACAAACAGTACTGAAATACATTCACATTCACTACCAAACAACTCTCACACATACTAGTGAAAGTCAAACTTTGACACATTGACAACTGAAACCTCTTATAATCGTTAGTTAGAACCTCTCATATGCTACAGTGAGACCTCTCGCATACACATATACAAGTGAAAATTTAACCTCTCACATATATAACTGAAAACGTAACCTCTCACATTTTCAACTGAAGATTTAACCTCACAAATGTACAGCTAAAAATGTAACCTCTCACATACACAACTGAAAATGTAACCTCTCACATATACAATTGAAAATGTAACCTCTCAAATATACAGCTGAAAATGTAACCTCTCAAATATATAGCTGAAAATGTACCCTCTCACATATACAACTGAAAATGTAACCTCTCACATATACAACTGAAAATGTAACCTCTCACATATAACCCAATCTGAAGTACAATGATTTTAAAGCAGGAAGTACATCTGCTCCCTAGTGAATTCAGGAAGTTTTTATCCAACACAAGTGCACAAACTAAAATACACAGTTCATGACTTAACAAGGAAGACATTGAGAACTGCATTGATTGCATTAGAAGAGAAAGAGTGGGAGATGATTTTGAACCGGAGAGACTGTATCGTGAGCTTGATCACCATACAAGGACATTTTCAGAACTTCATATGGAATCCATGGCCCAATCCATGAAGAATATTTAGTTAAGATGGAGACATTGTTTGGACGTTCGTATACAATTGTTTCCCTGATATCCTCACACAGCTCTCTGGTCTTGGCCATTGTGGAGCGGTTGGGGTCTGTTTGATTGAGTGTGTGGACAGGTGTCTTTTCTACAGGTAACGAGTTCAAACAGGTGCAGTTGATACAGGAAATGAGTGGAAAACAGGAGAGCTTCTTAATGAAAAACTAACAGGTCTGTGAGAGCCAAAATTCTTACTGGTTGGTAGGTGATCAAATACTTATGTCATGCAATAAAATGCTAATTAATTACTCATTACTCATTTTCTGGATTTTTGTTTTAGATTCCGTCTCTCACAGTTGAAGTGTACCTAAATCTGAAAATTACAGACCTCTTTACGATTTGTAAGTAGGAAAACCTGCAAAATACTTGTTCTCCCCACTGTATATATTAGGGCTGGGAATCGATTAAAAAAACATAACAAATTAATCGCACACTTTGCTGTGATTAATCACGATGAATCAATATTTTTTACGTGTAGTAGAATCACTAAAATAAAGCAATAAACACAATGAAGTATATTTCAAATAGAGCATATTATGACCTCCTGTGAACTGTAAACAAAACTACAGAGTAGTAATTCCCATCAATTATATGCAGCTACATTATAAACAAGGCTTTAAGGGTCCAAAAGAACATCTGGTAAATAACTAAAGGTAAATCTGTTAATGATGGGAGCTAAATGCATCTTAAGTTGAAGTTCAGATAAAGTGTGTCTTCTGAATCACATTTTGTGCTGTTCTGGTTTTTATAATTCAACTCCTTATGTAACAGAATGAACACTCTCCGGACCTTGACTGAGGCACACATTCTATTACTTACACCCCAGATCAGGGCTTTGCTAACCAATTGCAACACCCTCTGTGGTATTTCAGGGCTATGAACCCTGGTCTCCAAGTGATACACAACTATAATGCTGTGAATTGAACTTGAGTTAAACTATAGTTTAAAAAAAATGAAGTTCCCTTTACTTACCTGGGAGCAATGAGCTGTTGGTAGTCTGCAGTGAGATCTCGATTGATTCTTGAAGGTTACAGTTCAGCTGCTTCACAATATGATCCTGATGCAGGAAAAAGAATCATATTCATGTTGTCACAATTTAGCTTTTACTCTGCTAGATGTTCAAGCTGTAACTATGTTTCTTGAATGCATTTTGGGGTAGAGAGTGAAATTTACGAGTGGACAAAATACATGTTTTGCACATCGCACATTGTTATATTGCACATTACCTAACGTATGCCATTTGCACATCCATGCACTGCACTTCATTTATTGGCCCATACATTGCCTTGCACAATATTTTTGAATAGCTCTTTTTTGCACCTCTGGGTGGATGCATACTGCGTTTTTTTGTTGTACTGTGCTTTTACTTGTCAGGGTTCCACCCTGACACCGTTCCAACTCGGGCCCTAGCGCACCCTCTGGTGGTCCTGAGGTGCTACTACAAACACCAGTCACTAAGAACCTCAGTCATCAACTACACACACCTGTTCCCCCTCACTCCCATCAGTGCCCTACATAAGCACCCCGGTTCCGCCGGCTCACTGCCAGTACAAACAACGTAGTACTTTTGTTTACCAGTTACGGCTCCTGCAGCTCCTTTTTCAACTATTTAGTCTAAGCAAACCAACAAACGCTCGTCTCGTCCGAGCACCACCCTAAGCTCGTTATATCCGAGCCCTCTTCAACAACCACTCATCCTGCCACCCCTGTCCCATCGATCCTTCATTATCTCAGTTACTTCGTGCAATTGGGTCCCATCCTCGCTTACGTGACTCCAGTCCTTACAGTACTGTTCAATGACAATAAATTTGAATCTAATATAAATCTTTACACTGTACATCTTTTCAACTCTAACATACTACGGGTCAAACCTTCAGATTGGTTAAACAGTCCAGCATATCTTTCTTGGCCTTCTGGAAAATATTTGCTTCCCTCAGGTGCTGACGTAGATCATCCTTCATCATTTTCAGAGAACCTTTTCCTCTGTAGCCTGATGCTCCTAAAATAAAATGAGATTTTTGCCACATTCTAAAATACAAAGAGGGTAACAACACATCAATAGTAAGTAATGTTTCTATGGAAATAAGTAGGTATCTGCTAGGAAGGTTGAGGGAAGGAACATTGTACCTGAGAGGAAACAACTGGTTAAAAAAATGGTAACTATGCACCTATATTAAGCATGTTTCTGCTGAAATGAGTAAGTAATTGCCCGGAAATTTGAGAGAAAAACTGTAACTGAGACAGCAACACTAGGCATGCTAATTACCCATTAATTGTTTGTTTATGCTGTAATAAGAAAACTTTAAGGAAGGTTTCACGAAACAAGACAATCAAAACTAAACCAAGACTAAAGCAATATATTTTGGTGGTGTGCAGGCTGGTTTCATATTATTCTTAACAATTTTGCATAAACCAGAAAAAATACAATATGACTGTAAACCTGTATATTCACAGATATATTGTTATGAATGATTTGTGGTGGATTTGGTAGCATTTCGTAGTGTGACTGAATTTACTAATTGCATTAGCAGTATGTTAGAGGTGCACTGTTTAAGAGATTCTCCCGCTCCCTCTAACTCAGACTTCCAGTAAGGAGACCTACTCATCTCATACTTCTGAGTGGAAGATCTTTCTAGGCAATAATCTGCCCAGCTCACAAACAAGAATCAAGGTGCCTACTCAGACAAGGTTATTTGACCCACAATCCCACACAGTGAGGTGATCTCATTTACATGACATACAAATGAGAGATCAAACCAGTCACGCAAATGTCACCATTCGAAATGTTTTTTATGTGGGTGCCTCATGCTGCCCCTGGCAAGATACTACCCTGGGCTACTGCCCATGTCAACCGCACCTAAATACGCCGCTGACCCAAAGGAATTGTATGAGACCAGGATTCTACCACCACAATGACACCTTGAGCCAAAGACCACTCCACCTTGAGCCCTACTTTGTGACTTTAAATTAAAAAAATACATTTTAACTCGTACTTACTTTTATAGGAAACATGCATAGAGTCCTTGATTGACTTGGTTAGAACGTGGTAGATCTGCTTCTTTCTCTCAAGGAGGTCACGGATTAGTTCTGTCTTCAACTCTTTTTCCTTTTAGAGAGAAAACATGTTTCCCCATAATACAGTTTATGGTTTAGTTTGCCCAAACTGTAATTGAAAGATATCACTGTAATCCATTATTTTAAGTTCTGTTTACTGGTATTTAAAAGCGATCAAAAAATATTTATGTCTGAATTTCTTTGAAAACCCTACTGTTTTATGTAATGCCATTGACAAACTCTTGTGCTTTTTAGCCAAGCTGTTTGAGTCAAGGGTGAAGTTCTCAATCTGCTCCGTGATTGGGCCACATTTGTCATTTCTGAAACAATATGGTTGGAACATATGGTTAAAAGACATGATTGTGCAATTCCACGCTGATTTAGTGCTAATTACTGGTTTTATTTGCATGACATATCTTACGGGAAAACATTTGTAAACTCTTCAGCAATAGAATGATTCATGCAGGAGGCTAAAGTTTTATTAAGGTTCATTTCCTGTGTATTGTTACTTTTCCTTTTGGGTTTGTAAATGCCATCATTCTCGCATAAAAGCTTCACTACTACATGATATCCACTGCCTGATACACCATGCTGAAAAAAAGAGTAAAACTAGCAGTTATTGTATGGTACAGCAAAGGAAGTATATCCTTCATAAACTTCCTGATCTCCAAGCTTCTCTAGCTCCAGCACAGACCAGTTGATACAGATTTAGAGTGATAGTTGAAAAAGGGGCTTTATTTATTTATCTTTTGATCATCTTACTGGTTCTATCACTTCATTCATTAGTTTCTGGCATGACTTGTCGGACTGTTGAACTCCTTGGGAGAGGCATTGGTCAAAAATGTTATAAGTCTTTTCCATGCATTGACCAATGGATTCAAGGATCTCATTCAGCCTCGGATCCAATATCCGGTGCACCTCTTCTTTGCTCATTTTCTGAAATCCAACTCAACATAGTCAGTATTATACAAACCTTTTTATGAAGTAGTGTATTGTTTAGGGAGAAGACAATCGATAAGATGAAAGGCACAATACCATGTCACTGTTTCTGGCTGCCTGTATCAGAGAGAGGATCCTAGACGCACTGAAAATATAGTCTGATGTCCTTGTGCGATGATCATTGAGATTTCTAAGAAATTCCTGAAGGTGAGGTATTTCTGTATCAAGGGTGTTCATCGACTGTTCTAGAATGTAGTAAAAAACAGGAGCAAATGAAGAGGGTATTCAAAACATAGTTTTCTTTGTCTTGTATCACATTCTAAATCGCATCTTTGGTAAAATGATTTTTCTGTACAATTTTATAAAATTAACTGACTTCCTTCCTTAACTGATTTCCTCTTTGGATGAAATAATATCATTTTAAAAAGTTAATTCAATTAATAACTTTGCTGTGATTGTTGCTAGGTTAGACTAAGCTCTCTTGGTTGTATCTCTCCCATATTTGGCATTACTTTGTATCCACCATATTCACTTTACTTTTCCTAAATGTACAGACACACCAGGTTGTCCTCCACATTTGTTTGTTTTTCAAAAACATATTAACAGTAATAGTACTGTGATCTATTTTTACATTTGGGAGCTAGTTTGGCATTTCAGGGTGTTCTGATTAGAAAAATTTCTGGCATCGCAGTTAATGTCAAAGCCTAAGAGAGGCCCAAACAGTACCGGGTCTAGCCTCTTAGGGGCCCGAAGTAAAATATGATTTGGGGCCCCATCTCCCAATAAAGGAAAGCCTAGCCCCGAAATAGAACCTTGGGCTAAAACTCGCTTCGGTTAAAAAACAATGTCCTACAAGGGCTTTGAAATTAAAATATAAGTGAAGAATAAATAAAATGAAGCATCCAATGAAGTCATACAAGAGACCCGGTTTGAGTAATATTTCCAAGAATAGGTTAAATTAAATTAAAATATAGGCTCCCTATAGTGGTCGGGACTGCTTATGTCACTTGTAACTAGAACCAACTCTGTGCAGAACGATAAGCC
Source organism: Novumbra hubbsi (assembly GCA_016801125.1). Lineage (NCBI taxonomy): Eukaryota > Metazoa > Chordata > Actinopteri > Esociformes > Umbridae > Novumbra > Novumbra hubbsi. The sequence goes on along the minus strand of JACXGK010001111.1, from coordinate 50,345 downwards.
ATAGAGCAAGGGAACTGTGCCTTAATAGGGACAACCTAATTTCCACTCATCAATACAGCGCTAGCGGACTGCACAAGAAATTACTTGTAATATTAGCACAGTGATTGTTTGGTACCACCAAACTACTATGTTATTCACTAGCATGTTAAATGCTGGGCAGAATAATCCTTGAACCTGTATGATACTTCATGTATAGAAATTGATTCCTAAAATGTAATTAAATCAAACAAGCACAGTGGACATCTAACAAAAAATAACTGGCAAAAATAAAAATAAATACAGGTTGTTTAAATCACACTCTAGATGCTTGTAAATACATGGATGAACTGTATGGAAAATATTTATTAGGGACAACTTATCTATCATCATCTGGCTGACAAATGTACCTAGACGGAAATGGTTTAATTGGCAACCGGTAGCCAACAATGTATTTATTCACAGAAAAGTGAATAACCAAAATGTAGGTATAGTTATAAATGCAATGGAAACACACTGAGCATTATCTTTCTGTTCTGAAATTTAAAAAACATGCCTAATAATTGCACTGCATCATGACATCTGATGCCATGTCCTGAATTTGATGAGAAAATATGCATACTGCTTGGTTATTCAAGAGAAATTAAGAATATTTTCTTAAACTGTTTTTAAAATTGGTTGAACCATCATGACCTTGATCATGTTGTAGAATAAAAAACATGTACAGTCACTGCACCTGTCATTGCTTTTTTATCTGGTTCACTCTGCTTTTCCATGTTGTATTTCTTGGAACTTACAGTAAACACCTTAAAGATACGATCGGCATCACTGAAGTGTTTCTGAAACATGATCAAAAGAAATTGGGTCTAGATTGATTTTTCATGATGAAAATGTTTGTACTTTGACTAATGTTAGAACTGCCTTACCTACAATTAAAGTACATATTACTGTTTTTTGTATATAAAATAATAAATATCTACAAACTGCATTTTAGATTCCAAAATCTCTCCATTGGCTTACCGTTACACACTTCATTTTGTGGAATTTTAATCTCACATTTTTCTTGGTTCTTTCATTTCTGCTCAAAATTCTGGAATGTGCATCATCTTTTTGACCCTCATCAATGTTATCCGTCTTGGTGCAGATGAAACTGATGCTTCTACATTCTCCACCGGGTCCAAAGAGGCCAACAGTGCTGTCTAAAATCTCCCAAGGTTCCTTTTCTGAAATTGCTCGTGAAATGTCGCTCACAATCCAAACAGCCGAGCAGTTTCCTACAAACTGAAAAAGGGTAAGGGTTAATCTATTTCATGACACTTGGCAAAATGTGGAAAACAGCCAAAATGTCTCTCTAAATATCCACTCAAGAACTCCCCCTAGCAACAATGTCTAGGTGACAGTACTGGACATCCAAATCGCACTGAGGGATCTAGTTGCCTCAAGAGAATGCAAGTTTTACTGGAATATCCACCAGAGCTGTATCCAGATAATCATCAAATTTGTTGGTACAAATATCTACATTTCCACCAAAAACACAACACTTTCTCTGAAACTGACGAAAGTAATTGGCATCCACCATTGTTTATTCGATATTTGAAAGAAACCAGACTTTTGATTTTCTATTCAACATATTATTGTTAATGATAAAACAAATGGAAATGACATGGACAAAAATGATGGGACCATAACCTAATATTTTGTTGCAGAACCTTTAGATGTAATCACTGCAATCAAATGTTTTCTGTAGCTCTCAGTGAGACCTCTGCACCCGTTAACAGGTAATTGGGTCAACTCTTCCTGAGCAAACTGCTCTAGCTGTTTCAAGTTTGACAGGTGCCTTCTTCAGACTGCAAGTTTAAGCTCCTTCCACAGATGTTTGATATGGTTCAGATCAGGACTCATAGAAGGCCACTTCAGAATTGTTCAATGTTTTTCGGTGTTTTAGCTGTGTGGTGGTCATTATTCTGTTAGAGGACCCATGAACTGCTACAGAGACAGTTGCAGGTCATGTAGGTTTTGCTCCAGAATGCCTTGAAACTTAATTGTGTCCTGCACACACCCTGTACCAGAAGCAGCAAAGCTGCCCCAAAACAAAATCAAGCCTTCTCTGTGTTTCACTGTAGGTATGGTGTTCTTTTCTTTGAAAGCTTAATTTTATCTGCAAAGCTCTAGTTTTGACTGCCCAGGGAACATTCTCCTAAAAAGATTGTCGCTTGTAAATATACATTTTAACAAGTTCAAAAAAACTGTTTGTTTACTTTTAAAAGTGAGTCCACCTGGGTCTTTTTCCATGGAGCCCACTTGCTCAAAAAGTGTAGGATGTGAGATCTGCACTGACATACCTACACCTTGGAGTTCAGCGTGTATCTCTTTGGCATTAATCCCTTTCTACCATTTGCACTATCCCTCTTTTTCCAACCAGGGAGGTTGGCTACAGTTCCATATATCTTGAAATCCTTAATAATATTTGCAACAGTTATCACAGGAACATCAAGCTGCTTGTAGGTCTTGTACCCTTTACCTTTGCTAAGCGTGTCTTTCTGATCTCAGACTTTCTCCTTTGCTTTCTCTGATCCATGTTCAGTGTGGTGTACACAATGATATCAAACAGCAAAGTGACTACTTTTCTCCATTTAAAATGACTTATTACAAAATTGGATAACTAAATAAAATATTGGATAACTAAATAAAATATGGCATGAATACAATGTGATTCAGTACAATGGATCATTCTGAGAATAATTGTAAAGAATTACCGATCTCCACATTGTATCTCTGGTCTTGTTGCAGTCTCCATTTCCTGGAAGATCCACCAGCACAACATGCTCCAGTAGGTCTTCAGATTTTGGGACTTTGATTGTTAAACATTTTACAAGTGGCCAAAACCGTCGTTCAAATAAATCCCCGTTTGAGTCACTCAGAATGTAACAAGCTATCTTTTTAGAGATGTCTTCAGCCTGCAATTGTAACAAAGCATCACTTTACATGCATGAACACTTAAACATATGTAACAACTTTCAAAATAACAAAATGCAGCTCCAAAGTTGAATTATATAAAAAAAAGGTCTGCAAGATTTAAATTAAAGTGGCAAAAATGCTGAGAAATATTTTAAGGCTGGTAAAAAGCTGTGAAGTTTGAAAAAAGTAACTTACTGTGTTGCAAATAAAACATTTTTTATGTGATAAATAAAATTCTGGAATTTCGCTGAATAACATTCCCTTCAGTTCCCCAATTGTTTTTCCACATCCCTCGGTTCCATACAAAGCTTCAATCTTTTCATCATCCATCTTTTTATTATCAATCTTGTCATCATCCTCATGTAACATTGAGTTTAGCTCATCATTCCAATCCTAAAACATACAAGTATAAAAATATAACACATACCGTAGCAAAGGCTCTCATTAGCTTGCACTTTTTTAGTTAACATGTCTTTATTGCAGATTAATTTGGGCCTTAGTTTCTGTTTGGAGATCACCACCTCAGTGGTCAATAACACTAGAGGCCCCCATAAATATCTATACTCTGAGCACACCTGCAATCAGGTCCATAGTAAAATAGCTGCCTTTCTTTACATTTTAGTTCAGTTCCAAACAATCTCTGTAATTGAAATGTTTACCAGAAATGTAAGCGTTTTTCAGAAATGTATATGTTTCCTCGCTGGAAACCACCGGGAACAGATATCATTATATCTCCTCAACAGTCCTATGTCACCCCTCATACTGGGACGACCGTGGTTACATCGACACAATCACCAGATCGATTGGACTACTGGGTCAATCACCTCTTGGGGAGCAGGCTGTTTCCAGCGCTGCCTCGGCTCAGCGGATACCCCAGAACCCAACAGCGCGGTCTCGGTTTCAACCCCTGATTGGTCCACCGTGCCAAAAGAGTACCACAACCTATCCGCAGTATTCAGCATGCGGGATGCCATGTCACTTCCGCTTCATCATCCATACGACTTGGCCATCGGACTACTACCGGGGGCGGCACTACCAAGCGGACGTCTTTATAACCTCTCCAAGCCAGAAACCGAGACCATGGAGAAGTATATCAAGGAATCGTTGTCATCGGGGATTGTCCGCCCTTCCTCCTCTCCTGTTGGTGCTGGGTTTTTCTTTGTGGGAAAAAAGGATGGAACACTGCGCCCGTGTATCGATTATTGAGGTCTCAACGCCATCGCTACGCGCAACAAGTATCCTCTACCACTACTCAGCTCCACCTTCACACCACTCCAGGGGGCTACCATCTTCACCAAGTTGGACCTCCGAAACGCCTACCACCTGGTGCGTGTGCGTGAGGGGGATGAATGGAAGACGGCGTTCAACACCCCTCTGGGACATTTTGAATACCTGGTGGTGCCGTATGGCCTGTCCAACGCGACCGCGGTGTTCCAAGCCTTGGTGAATGACGTGTTGCGGGATATGCTGAATCGTTTTGTGGTGGTCTATCTGGACGACATCCTTATTTTCTCTCATACCCTTTCCGAGCATACCGCACACGTCAGACAGGTACTGGAGCAGCTGCTTCACAACCGACTATTTGTGAAGCTGGAGAAGAGTTCCATGTGACCACAGTGGCCTTCCTGGGACACATACTCTCCCCTGGACGTGTGGAGATGGACCCCACCAAGGTCACAGGAGTTACGGAGTGGCCTCAGCCCACCGATAGAAATCAGCTACAACGATTTCTCGGCTTCGCTAATTTCTATCGACGATTCATCAGGAATTACAGTCAGATAGCCGCACCACTTACTTCCCTCATCTCAGTCAACGTTCCTTTCCGTTGGTCTAAAGAGGCGGACTGCACTTTCGAGGAACACAAGCATTGCTTCTCCTCCTCTCCCTTTCTTATCGAACCGGACAAGTTGCTCCAGTTCATCGTAGAGGTGGATGCATCAGACACCGGGGTGGGTGCTATTCTGTCCCAGCGTTCCCCTAGTGACCATAAGGTACACCCATGCGCCTTTTTCTCGAAGAAGCTGTCACCTGCAGAGCGCAACTACGATGTGGGAAACAAGGAGTTACTAGCAGTGAAACTTGCGTTGGGAGAGTGGCGCCATTGGTTGGAGGGATCGGTTCTACCGTTTATCGTGTGGACGGATCACAAAAACCTTGCCTACCTCCACTCTGCAAAGCGCTTGAATTCCCGTCAGGCGCGTTGGGCACTATTCTTTGGCAGATTCGATTTCCACTTCAAGTACCGCCTGGGATCACGGAACACCAAACCGGACGCACTGTCTCGACTCTTTGCGCCTGAGGAGCCGGAGGATGTACCGGGCACGCTTCTTCCTCCCTCTTGTATCCTAACTTGGGCCTAACTTGAGAGATTGAGCGCACCATTCAACGTGCTCAACAACACCAGCCGGACCCGGGTAACGGCCCATCGAATAGGCTTTTTGTCCCCGATTTGGTTCGCACTGAGGTGCTCCAATGGGCACATTCCTCACGGCTCACCTGCCATCCCGGTGTGAATCGGACATTGTCGTTTCTATTTCTGGTGGCCCACGTTGGCCAAAGACGCCCGGGAATTTGTGGCTGCTTGCCCCGAGTGTGCCAGGAGCAAGACTTCAACTCATTCCCCCGCAGGATTGTTACAGCCATTACCAGTTCCGTGCCGTCCCTGGTTGCATATTGTATTGGATTTTGTTACCGGTCTTCCTCTCTCCAACGGCATGACCGTCATCCTGATTATCGTAGACCGGTTTTCCAAAATGGCTCATTTCGTGGCACTGCCCCAAATGCCCTCTGCCCCGTGAAACAGCTGACCTCCTGGTGGCTCACATGCTCCATCCCCACGGCATTCCCCGGGACGTGGTCTCGGACTGTGGACCCCAGTTTGTATCTCAAGTGTGGCGGGCGTTTTGTCGAGGGCTGGGCGCCACTGTCAGTCTGTCCTCTGGGTACCATCCCCAGTCCAATGGACAATCCGAGCGGACGAATCAGGAGTTGGAGGCCGCCTTACGCGCAGTCACCGCTGCCGACCAAACCACCTGGAGCACCTACCTTCCTTGGATAGAGTACGCGCACAACTCCTTGATGAATGCCTCCTCTGGGATGTCTACATTCCATGTTTGTTTGAGTTACCCTCCTCCTCTGTTCCCGGCTCAGGAGGTTGAAGTTTCGGTCCCGTCGGTCCAGACCCATCTCCGTCGTTGTCGCAGGGTGTGGCGGAGTGCACGGGTTGCGCTGCTGCGCGCCTCTGCCGTCTCCAAGCGTTCGGCCGATCGCCACCATACGCCAGCTCCCCCCTACGCACCGGGACAGCGGGTGTGGCAACTGGCGCGGGACCTGCCTCTCAGGGTGGCTTCACGGAAGCTGGCTCCCCGCTACGTTGGTCCGTTCACCGTGGACTCCCTCATTGGGCCCAGCGCCGTTCGACTGAGACTTCCTCCCTCTATGAGAGTGCACACTGTGTTTCATGTGTCCTTATTAAAACCAGTCTCTACCAGCCTTCTCTGCCCCGCAGCTCCTGCTCCGCCGCCTCCGCGGTTGATAGACAACCACCCGGCCTACACGGTCCGTCGTCTCCTGGACGTGAGACGACGCGGCAGGGGGCTACGATACCTGGTTGATTGGGAGGGTTACGGGCCGGAGGAGCGGAGCTGGCAGCCCCGCACACGGATTCTGGACCCAACATTGATCAGGGACTACCACCTCGCCCATCCTGGCCGTGTTGGTCGACCACCTGGTGGCGTCCGTTGAGGGGGGGGGGGTCCTGTCAGGGTTTCACCTGACTTGACTTGTTCCGCCTCTACTACACCCCCTGGTGGCCTTGAGCGATGTGCTTATCACTGTCACAAACCACCCTGTCATTAATCACACACCCAACGGCTCACACCTGTCCCTCATCACCATCCCTACTTAGGTTCCGGTTTTTCCACGCCCCAGTGTCGATTCAAACTAAGTACTACACCAGGTTTTCCAGAACTTGTATTTAGTTATTTGACTGCTGCGTTACCCCGCAGTTCATGGCCTTCCAGCCTTTCTGATATATATATATCTCCTTCCGCTATAGCGTTCTATATAGCTTTAGAGATATTCACGGAAGTCGCGCAATTGGGTCCCACTCTTCACTCTGTTCCTTCGGACCCTTACAATATCATGTTGTTTTTCATGAACACATCGATTGTTTGAGCCTTGGATGTTTCTGGAATAACCACGATCCAACTACAAAAGAATCATATGAAATATACATGTGTTATGTCCACTTCCCTTTGTAGCACTCAGAATCAGCTTTATTGTCAAGTTGGTATACCCATACAAGGAATTTGTTACGGTGCATTGGTGCATGACAGAAAACACAGTAAGTGGATAAAATAACACAGTACACAAGTAAAAACTTAAACTGACACAGTAAACAGAAAGTGTGCAAAAGATTTACATTAAAAGCTGCATACAGTGCAATGTGCAAGACAGTAGTCCAAATAAGTGCATTAATGTAACACATTAAGTTAAGTTAGGGGGCAGAGGGTCGATTGTCTTGTTGATAAGGCCAGCTGCTGAAGGGTTAACTTTTTATTGTAGGTGTGAGGTATTGGTCCTTATGGACCATAGCCTCCTGCTGTAGGGGAGTGTCTGTAACAATGTCTCCAGCCACAATCTTTCCTGTGCGCCTCACGATCCCAGTGGCACACAGTTCCTCAAAGGGATGACAGATTGCAGCAGTCACTTTCTCAGCAGATGATTCGCTGCAGTCTGCACTTTAGTTTAGCAAGTTAGGATGGACCCAATAATGGTTGTGTAGAAGTGCACCATCAGTGTCTTTAGCAGGTTGAACTTCTTCAGCCGCCACAGGAAGTACTTCATCTGCAGTGATATTTCGGTGATGGAGCTGGTGGTTTGCTCCCACTTGAGGTCCTGGGTAAAAGGACTCCACAATGATGACTGAGGAGTCACACAGGTTGATAAGAGCGGGGGGGCTAGGTTCTTCTTAAAATCCACAACCTTCTCCACTGTCTTTACAGCACCGAGCTCCAGATTATTTCTGCACCAATTCACCAAGTGGTCAATCTCCCACTTGTAGATCTCCCACTTGTCATTTTCCCCAGAGATGAACTTCAGGAGCTTGACGGATTGATGACTGGAGGTGTAGCTGTTGGTTTACAGGGAGAAGAGCAGAGTTGAAGAGCAGTGTTCTTGATGTTTGCCCAGCTTCACACGTTGTCTCTTGTCAGACAGGAAGTCTGCTCCTGACATTGCTTTAAGGTGGATGGAGCGAGGAGTTCTGTCTCTTGAACAGTCTGTTAACATCCCTCTCCAGGACAGAAAGAGTTGTCAATGTGGTGTGGGGGATGTGGCCACTGAGGTGGGCAGTTGAGAGTGGCCCATACCCTGGCTGAGGTGGGGGAGGTAGGCTGGAGCTGGGGGATGGAGTCATTGGGGATGGCGTCTCCTGTCCCATTGTCTTTCAAAGCAACAGTAGAACTTGTTTGGGTCGTTGGCCAGGCGAGATTCGTTAATGGAATGGGGGTCTTTAGTCTTGTTGTTGGTGATCAGTCTAGGAGGAGAAAGCCTGCCGCTAGGTGGAAACGTGACAATGTTTAAAAAAATAGATACCATTGACCGACTATACTGTCCTAGATGGTGTGTGTGACTCATGGGCCATATCACAAACGCAGAGGTTTTTCTGCATGGTTGTTACGTGTTTCATCTACAAGCATTTTCAGAGAGTTACATTTATTTTTTTAATGTGGTAAGGGAAGAGGTATGCCTTGAGGTCACAGTGTTACATATACTTATGCTGGGCCTAACTTTTTTCCATTATACAGGTGATTATCACGGGATCCTGCTAGGAGACAAAAGCTATGCAGGCAGTATAAGTAGTAATGATTACCATTCTTGTATTTCACTTTTAATTGTTCCTGTCACGATTAAGGTGTGAGGCGAAACCAAATGCAGACATTGTAAAGTAGATGTGATTTAATCCAAGACAAAGGGACAAACTAACACGAACAGTAAACGCAAAAGTAAAGGTGCTGTGAGAAACAGCAAAACAGAACTTAGCAATTAACAAGAAACGTGTAGAGTATCCACAGTGAAATGGAATTAAATATGACTGAACCGAAAATGTTGTGAGCTACAAACAAACAAACAAACCATAAACCACACCCGAGTGTGGAAAAACCCTAACCTAAGTAGATCAGAGACAACTGATCACAGCTGCTCTGACAGCTGCATTATTAACTATTATAATGTAAGTGATAAGAACATCAAACATGGTCACCAGTTACGCATTTATTTTGTCTGCAACTTTTTGCCAGCTCTCTCTCCTGGTTTTTGCGGATTTTAAGGTGTTTCCTGGTGTTTTTATTACCTTTTCAAATTCCGCATAACCTTCCCGCAATAGTACTTGCAATGTTTCTACTATCAATACATACCCCCTTTTCAACCAATGCATGAACGCGCAATTATCCCAGATAACTCAATCCAGCTATACTAATCATCACCAAGAGTTGTGTGCAAAAAAACTAATTAGCCAGTTAGGGTGGTGACAGGCATAGAGGTGGATTTTGCACTATGAACATGAAGTATTTTGTGTTTTTGGTTAATTGCTCATACTTTTATGCTCAGTTGTTGTGTAGCGTTTTGGATTACTGTAACTTGGACACCATCAAGTCAGTTTATTCCCAGTTACATAAATATCTGCCTCAGCGTGGATCAGGGCAGTGCTAAATGAGATTAAATGAATAGCCTGGGGAGGCTTGTACGCTGTTATTGGGACTGTGTTCGGCAGTTATGTGTTGCTCCCGGCATGGCTGTTGCGTATTGCCTCAGTGAGGCAGGTAGAGTTCAGTGAGCATACAGTGCATCCGGAAAGTATTCAAAGCGCTTTACTTTTTCCGCATATTGTTATGTTACAGTCGTATTCCAAAATGTTTACTTTTGTAAATTTACAAAAATAAACAAATCACATGTACATAAGTATTCACAGTTTTGGCCATGACACACAAAATTAAGCTCAGGAGCAACCTGTTTCCACTGATCATTCTTGAAATGTATCTACAACTTAATTGGAGTCCATCTGTGGTCAATTCAGTTGATTGGACATGATTTGGAAAGGCACACACCTGTCAATATAAGGTCTCAAAGTTGACAGTGCATGTCAGAGCACAAACCAAGCCGTTAAGTCAAAGGAATTGTCTGTAGACCTCTGAGACAGGTTTGGATCGATGCACAGATCTGGGGAAGGGTGCAGAAACATTTCTGGAGCATTGTAGGTCCAAATGAGCACAGTGGCCATCATCTGTAATTGTCAGAAGTTTGGAACCTACATGGACTCTTTCTAGAGTTGGCTGCCCGGCCAAACTGAGCGATCGGGGAGATGGGCCTTAGTCAGGGAGGTGACCAAGAACCCGATGGTCAGTCAGACAGAGCTCCTGCATTGCTATGTGAAGAGAGGAGAATCTTCCTGAAGGACATCCATCTCTGCAGCCCTCCACCAATCAAGCCCGTCTGGAGTTGGCCAAAAGGCACCTGAAGGACTCTCAGACCATGAGTAACAGAAATCTCTGGTATGATGTTTTCTCTCATGTTTGGAGAAAACAAGGCACCGCTCATCACCTGGCCAATACCATTCCTTCAGTGAAGCATGGTGGTGGCAGCATCAGGCTGTTGGTATGTTTTTCAGTGGCAGGAACTGGGAGACTACTCAGGATGAGGGAAAGATGAATGCAGCAATGTACAGAGACATCCTTGATGGAAACCTGCGCCAGAGCGCTATGGAACTAGCTCCTGAACACTATGGAACAATATTTTTTATAATTGATATTCAATTGATATTCATTTGATTATGTCAGCAAAAGCAGGGCCGGCCCACGGCATAGGGGAAATAGGCAAACGATGCAAAGGGGCGCCATTCATCCATAGGGGTGCTAAACAAGCTGCGTGAAATTGGCTTCGTTGCAAGGGGGGGCACCAGCCACAACCTTGCTTACGGCACAAAGTTGGTCAGGGCTGGCCCTGAGCGAAATGTTAGTGTATATCATTAGGTAACTGAAGTGGTTTGGTCAAATGGGTTAAAAAGTTACTTCCCCCTACTTACAGTACAAGTACCACTCACTCTGGCTAAGTTCCTTGTTCCTTATCAAGAATACTCAATATTCTGCACTCTGTTGCAGGATAATTTATGTAATTGTTTATTTCAACATCTCCCTTTCCATGAACATCAATTGATCATGTGCAACTCAACTATAAATAAAATATTATTTCTGAACTATTCCAATGGTTTATTTAGCACTCCTGTAATGTTCAACTGTTAGGAACAGCAATACTGTTTCCGGGTCAAATTGACCCGGTAATGTTTAATCATCTGAAACTGTTTTCTCTACATAAACATTATCTTTAGCACAATTAATTTAAATGCAATCAATATTTAGTGTAATCATATTTTTCACCCATTACATATAATGGTTTACTTACAGTAATTCCCTTGTTTTTTTTTTACTAATATTTTATCAATTTGACCCTCAATATAACAAGAGGGTAAAACAGTTCTTTCATTATAGACTTCATGTGTATATTCCAAGCTAAAGTACTCCCTCTCCCATACCGCAGCTGAAACCTTAATACATGCACTCATCTCCTCCCGCCTTGACTACTGTAACTCTCTTCTTTCTGGAATCAACTCTTTGTCTCTCCATAAACTACAAATGGTCTAAAACTCAGCAGCCAGACTTCTCACCCACACCAAGTCCTGGCAGCACATCACCCCTATCCTCCGGGAACTTCACTGGCTCCCTGTTCCCCAGCGCATTGACCATAAAATTCTTCTGCTCACCAACAAAACCCTCCATCAGCTTGCTCCTCCATACCTCTTCAATCTTATTCGCCAATACCAACCCTCTCGGTCACTGCGCTCTTCAACAGCTGGCAACCTCATCATCCCTCGGTCTAGGCTACGTAGCTTTGGGGACAGGGCTTTCTCTAGGGCCGCTCCAAGGCTGTGGAACTCACTTCCGCAATCCATCCGTGACTCTGAATCTATTACCATCTTCATCCACCGTCTCAAGACTCATCTGTTCACACAAGCCTTCCCATAGCCCCTCCCCTTCCCCTCGTGCCATTGTCTCGTCCTAGTCCTTTATCTTTTCATTTTCTGTGTATGGCTATTCAATTGTAAAGAGTCTTTGGGTCTTTAGAAAAGCGCTATATAAATTCAATGTATTATTATTATTTATTATTATGTGTATATCAAATTTTCCAACTAATTTATTCAAATGTATTTGTGTATTGTCAGTTTTTTCATGTATTTGCAGAGCAAACTGGTTTATATTGTCACGTCGCCCCCTGGTGGCGGACATTCCTCCTGTCGCCATCGGTGGTTTTCTAGTTGCCATTGTGTATGTTTTGTCCTGTTTTCCCTATGTCCTGTGAACGCACCCCACCCTAATCCTCAACACATGTTGTTAATTACCTTAGTATTTTAGTCCCTGTGTGCGTTATTGTCTACTGTTACGTGTTTCATTAGAGGTTTCCTGCCTCTTCCGCATTTACTATGTATTCCAGACCCGAGTGGCTGGTTACCATTTTCTATGTGGATTACTATAACCTTTGGTTGTGTGGTGCCTAAATAAAAGGCTTTGAAAGTTTCCCTGCGCCTTCTCTGGTCCTCATTAATTCTGCTACCACGTCACAGAATAACGCACCCTTAAGAATGGATCACGCAGGAGGACTTCATGCTGCATTCAACCAGCGTCTATCGGACCATGGCCAGCTGCTAGGTCAGCTACGAGACACGGTGCCGGAGATACTGCAGCGGCTGCCGGTGTCAGTGTCAACCCGCGACTGTTTGTTTTCCGTGGACCACTTGCAAATTCAGATTTCATTTTCCCAAATTCTGACGCTAACCCGATGCCTCGCCCTTGTTGATTCGGGGCACTGGGTAATTACATAGATAGTGGGCTAGCTGCCCAATTTAATATACCCCTGATACCTGTCTCGCCCTCCATCCCTATTCGTGCTGTGAATCAATAGCCCTTGGGGGTGGGAACGGTGAGCCAAGTCATCAAACCACTACGCATGCAGTGTGGCCATCATTCGGAAATCATATCTCTGTATGTAGAGGAGGCTCCTAGTTTTCCCATCATTCTGAGCCTCCTTTGGTTAGCACTGCATGACCCTTAATTTTGATGGTCCCAGAGGGTTCTCACAGGATGGTCCCAGGGGTGTCAGGGGAAGTGTTTTGGGGAGTCTATTTGTACCACCACGGTGGAAAGCCCGACCACTTCTTCCGCTGTGCGCATTCCCTCAGTGTATCAGGACTTGGCACGTGTCTTTTCGAAGGCGCAGTCCAGTAAATTGCCCCCCCCATAGACCTGGGGATTGCGCAATAGAGCTATGTCCTGGTTGTGCAATTCCCAAGGGGTCGAGTATACCCCCTGTCCAGGACAAAGACGATGTCTGCCTACGTCTCTGAGGCAATGGAACAGGGGTATATTCGACCTTCCACTTCACCTGCCTCCTCCAGTTTCTTTTTAGTGAAAAAAAAGGATAGTAGATAACGTCCATGCATTGACTACAGGGTGCTGAACGATGTCACAGTGAGGTACACCTATCCTTTACCATTAATCGTTCCGCTCATGGGAACAATGCACAGGGCCCGCTTTTTTACACAATTGGATTTGAGAAGTGCCTACAATTTAGTATGTATCAGAAAAGGAGATGAATGGAAGACGGCATTTATCACCACCTCCAGGCATTACGAATATCTCATGATGCCCTACGGTTTGATGAATGCTCCGTCGGTTTTTCAATCCTTTGCGGGTAACATCTTTAGGGACATGCGCGGCCGGGGTGTGGTGGCGTATATCGATGATATATTGATCTACACCGCTACACGGTCCCACAATGTTACCACCGTACGCAGAGTGTTGAAACGCCTACTGGAGCATGACTTGTTTGTAAAATCTGAGAAATGCAAATGTTTTCAGTCTTCCACTTCCTTTCTAGGATATCCCATTTCCTCTGAGGGTGTGGCGATGCAGACCTCGCTTGCCAAGGACGTGCGTAATTGGCCTACCCCAACCTCCATTAAAGGGGTTAAAAGATGTCTGGGTTTTGCCAAGTATTATCGTAGATTTATCTGAGATTTTGGCAAAGTGGCGGCTCCGATTACCTTGCTGCTGAAGGATGCGCCAACCCGGTTGCGTTGGACATCAAACAGGCCGCGAGAAAGGGGTGTTTAGCCCCCTTGAGCCAGTGCATCCTGGCTGACAAGGCTTTGACCACCGCAAGCAACTCGTAATTCCCCACATCATAGTTCATTAAAGGTTTCCTGCCTCTTCCACATTTACTATGTATTCCAGACCCGAGTGGCTGGTTACCATTTTCTATGTGCATGTGGCAAGCTATTTTGTTGCTTCTTCTACTGTCTGTTAGTAACTGTAATATTCCCCATGACACCACATCCCAAAACACTGTATGATAGGACATAAACAGAAGGGACATATACTATTACCTGTACTGTAATGAACTCGATCTCCGCAATGTATTTTTCATTAGTCATATTGGCCTCCACCTGAATCATCACTGACGTACACGCCCCTTGGTTTCCAGAAGGAAGCAGTTTTTTCTCACCCAAGATGGCGTTTATTAAGGAGCTCTTACCAGCTCCAGTCTTTCCAAAAACACCCACCATCTCTTTTCTGTCTTTATCCAACATATCAATTTTACTTCTGTTAGAAGTGAACAACAACAATTTAACAATTTAAGAGAGGCACCTGTTCATGTGTTGTCTCTTTACATTAAAAAAAAATAGGTCTACCTGAAGATTTCAGTAAGTTTTGTAGAAGGCATTCCATCCAGCTTGCTTCTGACACTTTGCATTATCTTCTTCACCTGTGCCTTTTTTTCACTGTCTGTATGAAAATCTGCAACAGATATACATTTGTTGTACATCAATATTTGGCCTTCATACAACAGGAATGTGCAGGTGTGTTGCTGCCAAATGTGAGGTAATCAGCACATTCACATACATACTTATGTCTGGTTTAAGGTTATGAAAACCTTTCAATGTTGAACCTTTATTTGTTTGCATTATTTGCAATCTATGATGGCCACCATTAGCGTTAAAGTGAACTGATCCATTTAGAGAGGTGGGTCTTCCCTCAGTACATCCAAAATTAGTGTCATGTCCCCATCTGGGGATCTGGCACCTCCTGGCTCTGTTGGGGTCAGGCGTTCGACGTCACTGGCCTTCTAACCACCACCGTTCCCCTGTATTGTCCCATTTCCCTCTTTGTGTGAACGCACCCCGGTCCCTGATTACCTGCACCTGCTCCTCTTTGTCAGCGTATATTTTTACCCTTCCTCTCAGTGTCCATGTGTGTTATTGTTCTATGTTACATGTTCTGGTTATGAGCCACATTTGCTTTGGAATAGGGCCATATACTTTGAACTTAATTTCTTACGTGAAGTGAAACTTTTGTGCGGTCTGAATAAACACCCTTCCATACTGACTCCTGCGCCTTGGTCCTTCCTCCACAACACGCCACAATGAGCTGTACTTTTTGCATCAGAAATAATTGTTTGTTCTACCAAGCAATTTAGTATTTGGCATACAGGCTTTGAAAGGTATGTGGGAATATAATTGCCAAGGCTCATCCTACATTAGACTTGGTTTATTAATGACGTTGTGTCTTTAATATGCAGTGTAGGTACATGCTGAGGTATACTTTCGGATCCAAGGAATGCTCTGATGTCCTGTTCAATTTTATGAGAACCTGAGCCTCAGGACTACCTGATCTGACAACTCCTAGCTTTTTCTGTCTAAAGTCCTACTGGTTTTACTTCTGTTGTCACTGCCCACAGTCCACCTGGTTATCCTTGTTCACCTAGATGTGCAGCTGATCTGGATTCTGCCTAGTCTGGACACAGCCAAGTCGGGGCACAGCCCACATGTATTTACTGAACCATTAATCAACTAAAATATGAATGTGTCCCAAAAAGGTAATGTACTCTTACAATGTTCAACTGACAGAGCCAGAAGAATCTAGCTCCACTCTAGGTTCCTTCCTAATTTCAGTCTCCTATGGAGTTTTTCCTAGCAACTATGCATTGATTTCTAGTTGTTCCTTGCTTTTCTTTTGGCAGCTGCTGATATATAAAGGGATTAATTAAATGAATTTGATTGATTGGCTGTGCTTTTTACCTGAAAGAAGTTTATCCACACTGGTTGGGGGCATACTCTGAAGAAACACATGAATAATCATCAAACCATGATTAACCAATCCATCATTTTCATTGAGTGAACCATGATCAATTATAACCTGTATGAGTTAGTAATTATAATGATAACAGATGGAAATAGAAATGCCCTGATGCACAAACATTGATATAAAAACATTGCAATGTGTTATCTGCTCACTATTTGATAAAACTATTTGTACCATTATACAAAGATCAGTTTGTATATCTAAATAATAATGATGCGCTTGTGATGGAATAATTGTGTGGTTTGAAAGATGTAAATGCTTATAGAGGAACGTAAAAATTAAAGTACATCTCCTGAAGAACTCTTGGTGGCTTTAATGGAGGCTGTTGACAATGTGGCCACTTGAAAGTTCTCATTGTCATTGATTTCTGTTTGCTGTTCCTGCAGTTAAAAAACATGAGACATGTCTCAGTTGTTAGGCAAAGAATAATTGATGAACAATAACATTTTAGACTTGAGTTAGAACAACTAACCTTGTGTTGTAAAATATAGTGTCTTACAATATGCTAAGACATTTGTATATGTCCTAATAATATAATACACTAAAATAAATTAAATTAATATACATATTATACATACTATATGGACAAATGTATAGGGACACCTACAGCCGTGACCAAATGTTTTGAGAATGACAGAAATATTTAACTTCACAAAGTCTGCTGCCTCAGGGTTTATGATGGCAATTTGCATATACTCCAGAATGTCACGAAGAGTGATCAGATGAATTGCAAAGTCTCTTTTTGCCATGAAAATTAACTTAATCCAGAAAAACGCTTCCATCACTCCTGTGTCATGCCAACAGTAAAGCATCCTAAGATCTTTCATGTGTGGGGTTGCTTTTCAGCCAAGGGAGTTGGCTCACACACAATTTTGCCTAAGAACACAGCAATAAATATGGAATGGTACCAAAACTTCTCCCAAACATCCAATAGCAGTTTGGTGACAAACAATGCCTTTACCAGCATTATGGAGCACCTACTATTGCGCTCAACCTTGCAGTGGGGAAATATTGGTGGAATAATACAAATAGCAAGAAAGAAAATATTCCCAAAATTACATTTGCAACTGAACTGGCCATGTCAAGGAGCTTGGATTCAACCTACTGTCGTCTATGGCCAATGTCCGTGTTATGTAAAATTCACAATAAATCATCCTGCTCACAAACCCAAATATCACTAAATAAAACAAGTGACATTTAAAAGAACATGAAACATGCTCCACCAATTGGAAACATACAGGGAACAAAAGTGACGGATAAAACAACTAATTTAATTTAACCTATTGAATACATTATACTTTACAGAATACTTTATAGCCTAACCTTCCAATCATCTCCCTAATACTTAATAGGCTGGACAAGGAGGAGCTATTAAAATTACATTTGAAACATGAGAAATCTAATGGGTGTGTGTGTAATTAGTGGATCCTCTAATAGGTTAGTCTTGGCCATTGCATTGTGCTCAGGTTTTTTTTAGTTTGAGCTAGTGAAGAATGCACCCATCCCCCACCTAAAGACAGCGTTGCAAATCAATATATTTGGTCTCAAGTAAAGTCGCTAACATGTCTGGCAGAGCTCACAAGTATTGTTTCCTGAACATTGAAAGCTGACTTTACATCTTTTCGCAGATGCATAACAATATTGTCCGCTAATTGCTGACCAGCCGGCCTACTTTCATCTTTCCATAAATAGCGTTGTGCGTTCGACATGTGTTTTGTTGGCGGGTACCCAGAATATAATGCCAAATGTGTCCGGTTTATTGGCCATGTATTGTGTAAAGCGACACTGCGCATTGTAAGGAACAAAGTTGTGACACCGTGAGGGAACAGTTGTTCATCAAATACAGTTATTTCTCACTGCACTGTTTTTCACAAACTTATCGAATACCTTCGATATCATCGCATATTCATCAGTCACAAGGCAGGCAGTGCTTGTGGTCTTGTCATCAAAAAATGCAGATAGAGCATGATATCTCAGAATTTCTGATTTTAATTTTGGCCGACCCATAATCATTGAGTTTCATGCTTTTACCGCCAGTAACACCTCTCAAATAAATAAGACCCACAAATGCTTTTAGTTTGGCATTTGTCAACTTGAACTTTTCTGCATTACTTCCCTCAGCTCCCACTTCCGTGTATTTTCTAATGTTTGTCCAGATGTCTCTGTCAATCAAACACTTTAGACTACTCAGTGGACTTTTAATATTTTAATATTATTAGGATTACTTTGTCATTTTATTGTTAGCTTTATTATTAAGGCTACTCCATTAGGAGTAAATTAAGTTGTATTATTACTATTATACTTGAGCCCATATATCTCAAAAAACCCATACAAAACTTTCAAAACATTACAAAATGGCTAAATTATTAACTACGCTGGTGGCGCTTTGGCGCAGTTGTTAGAGTGTACCGCTTCTAAACCCAGGGTTCATGGTTCAACTTAAAATGTACTTTTACGCTTCCGCAAGTTTCCAACTGTCCACAATTCTTTTGAGTAACCCAAATGGTGGCTTGCTTTGTACACTTTATTTTATTTGACTACTACTACTAGACTACCTTAATATGTATGGCACTAAATCATAACAAAAATAATGTTTCGGACTATTGCTTGGAGTGAAATAACCTTAAATCAGCTTTTACCGGTGTGACTTTGAAAATGTAAAAATACTGGGTGATAAAACACATATATCTAGGAAAAGTAAATAGGCAGGGTCCTGGAATTTGATCGAGAGCGATTATATCATTTTATTACTCTTCACTAGGTAAAATGTGCCTGCTCTGGCGCTGTAATTGTCAATTATAGACTTTGACTCTTAGGAAATGCTTCAAATTATACTTCAGTATACCATAGTATACTGAAGTATAAACTTTTGACAAAAATATCTAAAAACACTGCAGCAGCAAACTATGTAAACCAATACTTCCATAATTCTCAACTTTTGGCCAAGGCTGTAGTGTAGGCTGGTGCAGTCGATTTACTCGATGAGAATAAATATGTACGGATACACACGAAAAGCCTTTTTGTTATCTATACCATCACAAGTTCTTTGTGTTTGTGAGCAAATACTGTCCTTTGTCCTATTTCTGGAATCACATGGATGAATTCTTTCTCTTCAAGTAAGACAAAACCTTCTTTATCTATTTCTTCCTCTGAAATTCTGGAAAATTACATTAAAAAGACATATTAGATATGTCAACAAACACAGAACAAAACACACTTGTGCCTTCTCTTGAGCTGATATCATTACTATTGTATAATAATACAACATATTATTATATGAATGAATATGAAAATAATTTACTAGTGCCACACTTCTATTACTACACAGCTTAATAAACAATGTATAAATCATTAAACATATTCACCTTCAAATGTCTTAATCCATTGACTGAGGTTCCACTCAGTTAATATGTTTTTGACAAAATCCGACATGAAAACACCCTAGAAAAAGAATAAATACAGTTTAGATGGAAGATTTGTAAAAACAAGAAAAGCACATGCCAAGTTTACAATGACTCTATTAAAGTGTGAGGCGGAACCAGGCGCAGACATTGTAAAGTAAATGTGATTTAATCCAAGACAAAGGGACAAACTAACACGAACAGTAAACGCAAAAGTAAAGGTGCTGTGGGAAACGGCAAAACAGAACTAAACAAAATACAAGAAACGTGTAGAGTTTCCACAGTGCAATGGAATTAATTAGCTACCAACAAACAAACAATAAACCACACCCGAGTGTGGAAAAAATCCTAAACTAAGTAGGCTCCCCAATCAGAGACAACTGATCACAGCAGCTCTGACTGGGGAGCCCACAGTGCCACAGAGATGGCTAGAGGCCTCTCTGTGTCTCATGTCCTGACCGTGAGCCCCAAGTCATAGAGAAGGCTAGACAGCTGGAGCATAATACACAACATAAATGTCCGAATTTTGGACATCGAAGGAATTTTATCATTTCCTACAGTAGGTATGCCATGATTATACAAAGTACATATTCTTAATGTGGGGAGGGTGGGCAACAATGCACAATCCTTAATTTTTTCAGAATTTGAAGTTTCAAAGCATTTCAAAACTTTTTTGAACTTTTTAATTTCAAAAGCTCTTACAATGGACTTTCTTCCAGGATAACCTTGTACATGGCTTGATTCATGTCCTTCACAAAGACAAATCTGCCCGATTTCAGCCTTGTTAAATTACCTCTAGATTATCACAGATCCTCCACCAAATTTCAAAGAGGGTGTGTAACACTGTGGCTTGTAGGACTAGCCATTAGACGACCCGGTGTTGGACAAATCTTAAAATTGGACTAATCACAGTGGATGACCTTATTCCAGTTTCTACGGTTCAATCCCTAGGTCTTTTGCAAACCTCAGCCTGGCTCTTTGAATTTTATTGATGAAGGTCTTTTTTCTAGCTTTACACAACTTGAACCATCCTCGCTGTGCTCTTCACCCCAGTTACTGTTTGCCATTTTTTGTGGGTCACTTGATAATCTTACGGTTGT
Organism: Novumbra hubbsi; assembly: GCA_016801125.1. NCBI lineage: Eukaryota > Metazoa > Chordata > Actinopteri > Esociformes > Umbridae > Novumbra > Novumbra hubbsi. The sequence goes on along the minus strand of JACXGK010001111.1, from coordinate 29,657 downwards.
TGAGTGACATTCAAATGAGCTGGCGGTCATCCCGGTCAGTGGAGAGTTGTTTTGGCCCTCCACCGGTGGGTAGCTTTGTTCCCAATGTCTGCTGCTTGACCTAGTTCTTATGAACAACCGTCTTTAAAATTTTAAGGATGGAAGCAACGAAATGCTCACTGTATCCCTCTGCCAGTATAGCCAGAACTGAACCCTTCTTTTCCTCAGTCAAAATGTTTTTTTTCAACCCTTTGGCATGGTCAATACTTTTTTTAATCCAATTACTTTGTAGGTGAGACCACAGCAGTGGTTTTATACTTTTAAATATGAATTGGTTCAGGTGATAACCTAATCAGTACCTCATTGAGTAGAATAAGGTGTGCCTGTGTTGACATTCAACATAGACTGGAATGGATGCCGTACATGTAGAGTTGCTGAACGGGGCAGGGTGTGGAACAATGCACATCCTCTATATTTAAACAAATCTATGTTTAAAAGTTTGAAGGAACTTTGTCATTGTTGGAGAACAATGCACATTCTTTACATCTATCAAAATGAGAAGTTTCAAAATTTTACGGAACATTGTCATTTCGTCAACTCCTCTGATGTGTTCAGCCTTGCACTCAACTATTTGATACAATGCAAATGTTTTGGTTTAGGGAACTTGGCTTATGGCAATGTTACACTATAATAGGCTTAGTATTTGGTATCTTTATGGATGAAATACAAATTGTAATGTATGACTATTTGAATAAAGACAGAAACCCTTACATACAAACCAGGTGTAATGACGGACAAACCAAAAAAGTTGTTCCCATAAATGAATGAATGATTCAATATGTTTATATTTTTTATGTTACACTAACATAACATCCAAATACAGTATCAGTTAAAAGAGGCTATGTTGCTGACAGTGACATCAGCCCATCAAGCCAAAGTAGAGATAAAAACATATCCTTCTAAAGATGTTAACCATGCTCTAGGCTACAGGAGATGCATGTTGAGATATAATGGGCCATACTCAGTGGCATCTGTGCAAATGTATCCAAAACAGATACATGACCCTTTTTGCAACGCAAATGCAGCATACTAGGATCCACTTATCTACCAGTCCACATAGATAAGGAACATCTACCCTTACAATAACAAGGACATACCATGAACATTTGTCCGATTCCAGTTACTGAAGCGATAGGCCTATTAAACACACCATATAATCACAATATGTCGCTTGGATTTCAAGCATTCAAGCATTTAAGACATAAAATGTGTTTTCGATTGGTATTGTGTGTAGATTCCTGGCAGAAAAATATAGATTTAATACATTTTAAAATAACTAAAACAACAAAAAGTGAATGGTATAATAGTGGTTTTTATCTTAGATTATGCAAATGAGAACCACATATTATTAAATGCGTCTCTTAGATCGAATGTGTATCTTAGATCAAAATGCATCTCTTAGATCGAATGACAGAGCAACAAGATGAAGGCATCCATCCCGGTTCTTAATGTTTTTTAAAATGTGAATGTGACTTTGGACAGCATAAATTAGGTTTATCCAAAAACGTCCTACCTAATAGGCAGATGTTTTTGTGTCCAAGCAACAAGATTATTTGTAGAGTGTGAAATATTTTATTAAAGATTAGATGTGTGGTGTGCTATTATAAACAAACTGTGTCTGTAGGGCGTATACTCAGATATAGCAAGGCTGAGGTGATAAAATGTTACTTAGTACATTCCAGAAGTAGGGCCATAAGTCAAGAGGTTAAGGCAAGCCCACTGTGTATAGGAAGACAGGTTTATTGACTTCTAACGGGACACCCACACACTGATATGGACAATGAACCCAGGAAGAGGAAAAGTAAACAAGAGTTAGCACAGGTCTCCGAGCAGACTACCCCCTCAACTGTCTTCCTCGTCTGCCTGAGGTCATCAGATGGCCCCACGGTCAGTGATGGGGTCTGCAAGACGGGACACGCCCACACAGAAAACACACTCAGCAATTTCTATGCAATGACTGGGTGGGGAGAGGGCTACATAAACTGTGTCCGATGTGAACGGACTTTAGATCTTCTCTAATTATTATCATTATTAAATATTATTATAACGTCAGAATAGTTCACATCAGCATCGTGACGTAGTACTGTTTTTTGTAAATAAATACTCTTAGTAAATATATATATTTTGTAAAGTTATGTCCTTCAGAAGTAACGCACGTGCACCTGTCTGATGTAGGTCTAACGTAGAAAGGAAAAATTGGCGCAGGGAGAGCAGCAGCCTGTGCTTAAAAATGCACCTAGCTGCTTGGAAGCAGACATTAGGGAACGTTCTGTTTTTTTTTAAAGAAAAACAAGCCTATTCTACAACAAGGACAAACACGATCACTCAGTCCATTGCCACATTTATTGCAAGGATCATCGCCAATTATAGCCGGATTGTAAGGATCTCTTACTCGGTCGTGGAAAACAAATGAGGAATTTTGCTAAATGTCATTTCAGAGTGAATAATCATATTTTGATTTTCCACATAAACAATACAATATGTTATACTTCCTTGTTTTACAAATAATATAATTTGCATAAAAGGCAGCCTTTTAAGTTAGTCCATGTAATAGACCGTGTTTCAGACCATAAGTTTTCCAGTAATAAAGCTACTACAGAAATGTGTTTATAATGTCAAAACTTTATTTTTTGTTTATACAAAAAAACGACTGAATAACTTGATAGGTTGACATGTACATTAACATGCTCTTTTCTTTGAAAACAGTTGATTAATATAAAGGTGGAAAGAGAGAGTATCAAGTATGTTTGTTTTTGTAATAAAATAATTGGAGGGCAAGATGCATCCATTGGAATCGTTTTATACTCAAATCGTTCGTGAGGCAGGTGAAGATTCACACCTTTAATTATTTGTGACAATTATTTTTCAGCACCTGTCAATGTATGTTTGGGGGAGGTTGCAGATCAGGAATGACCACCTAGTTGTTGTAGGTACATGCAATATTATCATCATTTCAACAATCTTTTTTTATGTCTGTATAAGCATACCCAGACACTCAACAAAAACACCTGGAATCCTGCAAAACCGCACAAGATAGTTTTACTGTACTGACATGACACAACAGTCTGGCACTAGCCCACACCCATGGAAGGCCAGACAGGTTTGGCATAGGTGGCACATTGGCTCTTACTCTGTTTCCTTTTATTCTTTACTCTCTACTCAAACTTCCTTCCCAGGCCTGGCGAGCACGATTATCTTTATGCTCCGAATGTACCCTATCCGGTCAATAAGTGTGCAAGTAAGTCCTTAAAGCATGTGTTATGTGACCAGGTGCGTATTGAAAACGGGTCGTCGATGGGTATTCCAGCATGACAATGACCCAAAACACATGTCAAGGCAACAAAGGAGTAGCTCAAAAAAAGCGCATTAAGGTCCTGGAGTGGCCTAGCCAGGCTCCAGACCTAAATCCCATAGAAAATCTGTGGTGGGAGCTGAAGTGTGAGTTGCCAAACATCAGCCTCGAAACCTTAATGACTTAAAGAGGACCTGCAAAGAGGAGTGGGACAAAATCCCTCCTGAGATGTGTGCAAACCTAGTGGCCAACTACAAGAAACGTCTGACCTTAATGATTGCCAACAAGGGTTTTGCCACTAAGTACTAAGCCATGCAAAGGGGTCAAATACATATTTCACTGAGAAAAATGCAAATCAATGTATAATTATTATACTTATTTGAAATGCGTTTCTCTGGATTTTTTGGTTATTAGTCTGTCTCTCACTGTTCAAGTAAACCTACCATTAAAATTATAGAACAATAATTTCTTTGTCAGTGGGTGTCCCGTCCATGGTGTGAGGCGAAACCAAACGCAGACATTTTAAATGAAAGGTGAATTTAATCCATAAAACACAAAACAAACACTACACGAACTGTAAACGCAAAATGAAAAGTGCTGAATGAAACAGCAAAAACATATAAGCGACTTACAAAGAAACGTGCAGAGTATCCACAGTGGATTGGATTAAACAAAACAGGACCGTGAACGTTGTGACACACAAACAATCAACCACACCCGAGTGTGGAAAAACCCTAGCCTAAGTAGGCTCCCCAATCAGATACAACTGATCACAGCTGCTCTGACTGGGAAGCCCACAGTGCCACAGAGATGGCTAGAGGCCTCTCTGTGTGTCAGGTCCTGACCGTGAGCCCCAAAGCATAGAGAAGGCTAGGGGCCCCCAGCCAGGACATGACAGTAGGCAAATGTACAAAATCAAGTAAAAAAAAAAAGGCTGCATTTAAAAATAAAATACATACGAGCTTTTGAGCTTTTTTGACTGGTTAATTCTAGGAAAATGCTTTGTCTCGTAGTGGCTCTTCACGTTGCCGCTTTTAATTGCCACGGTCTCTGAACATTTTAAAACATATTGGTTTTGAACTAACCGTGGGAAGAATCAACAAATAATAGTCAGTCCACATTAGAAGCTTTGTTTTCGCTGTCTGCTTTACTCTTTCTAGAGCACGCCATGTGAAATAACTTTTTTCTGACTAATTTAGTTCTCCGACTATAGGGCTACCTCTCGTCTATCTTCCGTTGGTGTCAGTGTGTATCAACTTGATTGGCTGAGTAGCTTCACCTTGGGTTATTTACAAGGCATATGCGATTGTTCTGGGCAGCTAAACCAGTGCCTTAAAGGCTAGAAACGTGGTGCAGGTAAAATGGCAACGTTCCGTCAAAGTGTATTAATTTACAATAATATATTGGTTATAAATCCTGGTCCAGATAGGAAACGGCCTGGGTCCAATTAGTGAACCCTGCTCAATTGCTGTAATGCTTTATTAAATACTTGAATTTTAATTGCATTAACTGGAGTGACTCCTTTGCTTTGAAGATGAATGTTTTACCCAAAAGCAGAATCATGTTTTCCATTGAATGAGCATGGTCTCTCAGACCTAGCAACACTTTCTTTATACATTTATATATATATATATATATATATATACATTTTTTTCTCCAGACGTTTTGAAGGTTTTGCAGTCAAACGTTTTATAGTCAGTTAGAACAGATACATTTTACGTTTGATATTGATCCCTCTTAGCCATGCATGGTTTTTAAATTGGTCGACCAAGTAGTTCCTTGTTTTCTAGACGCATTTGTTTTCTTTTCCATTTTTGTGGCAATGCTGCAACAACTTGATTGTATTATTGAAGTGAACATATCTTTCCGTGTATTTGTAATAGTTTAGAGTGTAACATTTTTTTTGCCCCTCTTTAATTGTTATGACTTTAACAAACATGATACCTTGGGCAAACAGTTTTCTTATGAATATTGTTTCACTTTCTATTAATGTACTTGAGTTTGAGACATATTATTTGCTGTATTATTTGTTTCCGGTTCTTCTGGAGGGTGGAATTGTAATTGTAACCAACTTTGCATTGATTTGTTTAGAATTTTACAATTTAAAAAAAGGTACCATTGTTAATCGATTTTAAATGACAATCTTTAATCTTAATGGTAAAGAGTAGTAGTATAATTTTGGTATAATAGAGGCTTTAAGAGATTGATTTAAAGCACCGATATTTAATAGTTTGATGCCTTCCATCTTGTAGTGATTATAATGATATGCTGGTTTTACTTTATATGGCTTACCATTCCAAAAAAGTAAAAAAAAAGAAATGCAAGGATTCTTCTGGTGTACGTAGTGCCATGGATATATATGTGAATTGTAATATGACCAGTGAGTTAACTAGAGCTTCTTTGTCAAAGATAAAGAAATAAATTTCTGTCCAAGGCTTCATTATTCGATCAAGTTTAATACTTTTTTTAATAAAAATTACTAGATGTGAGATCAGTTAATCTTCTCGGTATTTGTATCCCCAGGACATCTACTTCCTCGTCAGCCCAAGCAATAGTTTAAAGTTTGAACCTTTTAAACATCCAATGCCTGTGTAAGCAGTTTAGGTTATAATCTTGCTCTTTTAGCCATGTCAATATTGTTCTTCTTTTTTTTTTATCAGCTAGGCCTTTGCAATTGTAACTTGCTATACTAAGTTCCCCCAAAAACATAGAAATAACCTTTTTTAATATGCATTGATTTATTTCAGAATAGGGGGTAAGTGGCATATACTTATCCTTAGTTGTAGTGGGCCTGTATTGTTTGTATTATTATTTTTAAACTGGTTTAATGTCATAGTGATGGCTAGGTTGACCCAGGAGGTATATTCTGTATTTGAATTGCTATTCCTAGTATAACTATGGTGTTAAGTTTTGACCACGGATCAATGGCCCATCTATAAAACAAAATCAAAAATAATCTATGCGCGCTTTCCTCTTGACCTGTGTACTCCCCCCATGGAAAGTAATTTATTTTACCGTCTCGGTTAATATTTTGAGAGCTGTGTGTATGAATTCTTAAACTGCATGTTCTGGGTCATCTGCACTTGGGTTTTCCAGAATACCTAAGAAAATAAATGACCCCTTATTTCCCGTGATTGCAGAAGCAGCAGCGTTTCGGATTTCAACTAGTACTCTTCTCATGCTCGAGTCTATCGATTTTACCGTATCTGTGAATGCTTTGTTTTGTTGTTTGTTTGGGGGTGATGTGACATGGCGTGTTGTTTATGATATTCGTCGATTAAAATAAATATCTCGTCGGTATCCAGCTCGTGTGTAACTGCTAATTATAAGTGTGTCTATGTGGTCAGTTTAAGTGTTATAAATTGCTGTAAATTACCCGAGTTATTTTGTACTATCAGAATATCATTTTTCTACCCCTCACAACAATGTCTTTAGGCTAAGTCAATGTACTAAACTAATCTGAAGATCCACAACAATTGCATTATTGTGTGTAACTGCTAATTAATTAAAGTGTTTGAGTATGTCTTGAGCAAGACCGAGACTTAACTACAATCAAGGATTAAGCCATTCTCTCAACAACTTCAATAAAGGCAGAAACACGTTGTATTGTGAAACATTGCCAACAAAGCAGTTATGGAATTCATTGTTAAGTGTAATCAGAATAAGCAAGCTACTGCAATAAAATAATTCAAATTGAACATAGAAATGCAGGTTAATGCTGTATCGACTTACATTGACAATTGGTGTAATCCAGAAATAATGATGTTGGTCTGAGTAGGTTACGGCTACCACCCATTAAACAAGCGTGATCGTTGTCTGAAAACTAGTGATCCGCAGAAAAACGCTTTCCGAAACACCGAGACAAACGATACATTTGTTTCGAGGCTTTACAAAACGCTCGAAACATTTACTCCAGAGTGACATCTGCCGGTCAGAAATAAAAATCATATTTTCAATGTTCATACAGACGTATTTTCCCTTATAACTGGAAAAAAGTTCTAGCCTCAATAGCTTGGTGTGTGTCAATTAAGAAAGTGAAGGTACAATGTGAGGTTCGTATCTCGTTCTTCTCGTGTATTTCAGGTTGCTTTTCATTAAACCATTCCTTCATTAAAATATTTTGGATGATGTTGGTGGATATGGGAAATTTCATTCCGAGTAATTTTGCAGGTTATGAGGCATTATTTGAAAAACAATCGACATTATGTCGAATTCAAACCGGGATTGCATTTTTTATCAGCCTGTGACACTAAGCATCACCACACTGATCAGTCCGATGCACAATCCGGCGGCCAATTAAATGTGGAAAACTGTTTCGCAGTTAAAACAAGACTTTCTACTAACCAGGCAAACTTCAAATAATTTTAACACAGCTCTCTTTCAACAAATTGACGCATTTAATTCACAGTTGTTGGTATTGCAATCTCCCATTTCAAGCCTAAGGCAGTCAGGACTCATGGTTTCGTTAAATATCACGTCAAAGTGTATCGAAACCAGCCGCACGTGACCAGAAATGTTTCTGAACATTGTCGAAACTCCCAGCTTCATTACTTTCCAATATGCTTTTTCAACAAATTATCGTATATAATGTATTGGACGATGAATGCAACGTCATGGAATGCACTATATAAAAGGAATAATAAAAAACACACCAAATATTGGTTTAAATCGGAAAAATCTCCTAAACGACCGTCAGCATTCGCTCTCTTGTACTGGTGAAAGGAAACCTGCGCGCTACCCATCATGCCACCAGAAATCTTCGTTGTCAATCAGCTACCAACATTCCAAGTATCTAGTAGAGATCGAGACGCATACTCAAATAGTTTTTATTGCAATTCATAACATATGCTGTATGGTTATCACCAACTAACTTATGCCACAATATGATGCAAATCATTCAACGATGTTGGTATTTCGTCTGTTTTTCAAAACCTAAGACATTCAGGTGTCTAAAAATCAAACTGCACCTGTTTTGTTCAATATCACGTGACAAAATCTTTCGAAACCTGCGGTCGCGTCAGCAGAGGTGTTTCGGAACATCGTTTCGGTATGGTCAGTGTCGAAACGCTCGGAACAGTATCGATATTTTATGTATAGCAGCCCATCACTACTCGAGACACGTCGTGAGTGTCGAAACAACTGGAACATACCATCACTACTTTTCAACATGAATTTTTAACAATGTGTCCGTGATAATGATTTAGATCATAAAGCCAGAGCCATAGAATGCACTTAATGAAATGAATAATTTGAAAACAATAAAAAGTTTTGTTTAATTTGGGAAAAAAGCACTGGGATTTGAAGTCGTATAGTGACACTGGAGATGCAGCGACACTAACCGCTAAACCACCAATACATAGATGTGTGTACTGTATTATTGATAATAAGTGTTTGTTCCAGGTCACAACATGTACATGAATTGTTTTTCGTCATAGATGATAGAGCGTGTCAATGGTTACTACCAACTACGCCGCCAACTCTACCAACTGACGCCACTAATTCAAACTTTTAGGGTTTTGCCACTTTGATTTTAACAGCTGTTTGAGCGTAACCAGCCGGTGTTTTGCAACCCAGCATCACGTGACCAGATTTGTTTCGGAACACGTCTCGGAACATTGTCTTGAAGCAGCGAGTCTCGAGCAGATCGGAACAGTTTCAAGCTTGAGTGTCGAAAAGCCCATCACTACCTTTTATTGTTTTTGCTTGAGTTTAGTTAAATAGTTTACACTTCCAAGACCATTAAAAGGATGTCTACTTCCATATCTGCTCACCCTGTTCTGCTTTCAAAGAACCGTCACCACCATAAAGGCCTGATTGATGGAATGCTATAGAGATGGTTGTCTTCCTAGCAGTTTCTCCCATCTCTGCAGAGAGACTCAGAAACTCTATTAAAGTGGCCATTGGTTTCTTTGTCACCTCCCTGACCAAGGTCCTTATTGACCATTTATTTAGTTTGACAGTGTTTGGTGGTTCCAAACGTTTCCACTTCAGAATGATGGATCCTGCTGTACTCCTTTTTTAAAATTACATTTATGTTCTCTCAACATGAATCCCGGATATCTCCACAGGGTTCCTTGGACTTCAAGGCTTGGTTTTTGCTCTGACATGCACCGTGAAGTGTGGAGCCTTATACAGACAGGTGCTTGCATTACTAATCCATGCTCAATTAAGTAAATCAGCCACAATCAAGTTGTAAATAAAAGGATGATAATAGGTCACTGAATGCATACTAGCCTGATTAAAAAGTGGCGTTGTAAACGGTCTGAATAATTCAGTTTTTTCATAAAATTTCCCCAATTTCTAAAAACATTCTTTTTCTATGTCAATATGCTGGATTGTGTAAATAGTGGGGGAAACAAGTATTTGATACACTGCCGATTTTGCAGGTTTTCCTACTTACAAAGCATGTAGAGGTCTGTAATTTTTATCATAGGTACACTTTAACTGTGAGAGATCCAGAAAATCACATTGTATGATTTTTGATTAATTAATTTGCATTTTATTGCATGACATAAGTATTTGATCACCTACCAACCAGTAAGAATTCCGGCTCTCACAGACCTGTTAGGTTTTCTTTAAGAAGCCCTCTTGTTCTCCACTCATTACCTGTATTAACTGTACCTGTTTGAACTTGTTACCTGTAGAAAATACACCTGCGCACACACTCAATCAAAAAGACTACAACATCTACACAATGGCCAAAACCAGAGAGCTGGGTAAGGACATCAGGGATACAATTGTAGACCTGCACAAGGCTGGGATGGGCTACAGGACAATAGGTAAGCAGCTTGGTGAGAAGGCAAAAACTGTTGGCGCAATTATTAGAAAATGGGAGAAGTTCAAGATGAGTTTCAATCACCCTTGGTCTGGGGCTCCATGCAAGATCTCACCTCGTGGGGCATCAATGATCGTGAGGAAGGTGAGGGATCAGCCCAGAACTACACGGCAGGAACTGGTCAATGACCTGAAGAGAGCTGGGACCACAGTCTCAAAGAAAAGTTTGCCAATGACCATCTGGATTATCCAGAGGAGGAATGGGAGATGGTCATATGGTCTGATGAGACAAAAATAGAGATTTTTGGTCTAAACTCCACCCGTCGTGTTTGGAGGAAGAAGAATGATGAGTACAACCTCCAGAACACCATTCCAACCGTGAAGCATGGAGGTGGAAACATCATTCTTTGGGGATGCTTTTCTGCAAAGGGGACAGGACGACTGCTCCACATTGAGGGGAGGATGGATGGGGCCATGTATCGCGAGATCTTGGCCAACAACCTCCTTCCCTCAGTAAGAGCATTGAAGATGGGTCGTGGCTGGGTCTTCCAGCATGGCAACGACCCAAAACACACAGCCAGGGCAACTAAGGAGTGGCTCTGTAAGAAGCATCTCAAGGTCCTGGAGTGGCCTAGCCAGTCTCCAGACCTGAACCCAATAGAAAATCTTTGGAGGGAGCTGAAAGTTCGTATTGCTCAGCGACAGCCCCGAAACCTGAAGGATCTGTACAGAGGAGTGTGCCAAAATCCCTGCTGCAGAGTGTGCAAACCTGGTCAAGAACTACAGGAAACGTATGATCTCTGTAATATCAAACAAAGGTTTCTGTACCAAGTATTAAGCTCTGCTTTTCTGATGTATCAAATACTTATGTCATGCAATAAAATGCAAATTAATTACTTAAAAATCATACAATGTGATTTTCTGGATTTTTGTTTTAGATTCCATCTCTGACAGTTGAAGTGTACCTATGATAAATATTACAGACCTCTACATGCTTTGTAAGTAGGAAATTGCAAAATTGGCAGTACTTGTTCTCCCCACTGTAGAATGGTGGCAATATAATCAATTGTAAAGTCTATAACACAAAACATGTGGGCAAAGTCAAGGGGTCTGAATACTGTACAAAGGTATTGCTCACTGAGATTACCTATTCAAAAATGCCATTGGATTGTGTTGAGTAATTTGTTCTTTATTAGGCTGATCAGAAATATCAAACCTTGCCTAACCCGTTTATATTATAAAAGCCTGTTTGACGCAGTTTTGCGTCAAAAAGCGCATCTTTCTAATGTGTGAAGGCAAAATAATATAATGTGGCACGTTGTAGGGGACATTCTGCTGCAAAGAAAGATGTGTGATTTGTGTATTTCTTTAAGATAGAATCCTTCCAAATCTCAACCACAAAAACACAGTATTTCAAGATATACATCAAGATTTTTATACAATAAACAACTTATAATTGTTGTGAACCTATGGGGATATCCAAATGTGATGTCAAACAGCCTACCTGTTGTAGTACACTATGTGTTTCTCAATAAAAAAACAATGTCAACATGTCAACTTTCGTTTTTATATTGTTCACACAATTTGCATATGAATGCTTCTCAAACAAATGTATCTATTCATCTTTCTTCTATTTAAGTTTTTTAGAATACACAATATAAAGGATGACCTCCTGAGAGGTCAAAAGGTCAAGATAGTGACAGGCGGATTATGAATCCCAAGAAGGCCTTTGACCTTTAAGGGTTAACATTCAATGCACCTCGCCTATTCTTTTCTTCATTATAGACTCTTGGCCTCCCATTGCTACAGACAGGGAGCTGAACATGTTGTCATTCACCCACACAATTGCATGACCTGCAACTCTAGCCTATTCTAATGTAGCTATCATTAGATTAGATTCAACTTTATTGTCATTGAACAGTACGGGTACAGAACAACGAAATGCAGTTAGCATCCAACCAAAGGGGCAAAAAAGAGCAGTGCAAAAAAGTTGTGCAGAATTTTGTGAAGGGCAGTGTGTCAATATACAGGTGCTCCAGTGTATGGGCCTATAAATGAAGCACATTGTGCCACCGGCATGGGTGTGCAGCAGACAAACCCGGACTCAGAGTCCTCAGAGACTTTAACAATGGAAATCTCAGCCATGAACTCCCCAAATACAGACAGTTGCCCGACCAGAGAGGAGAACATTCTGGATCACTAATACACTACAGTCAGTGACAAACCCTGGTTCACAGCTAAACTCAGACAGCTAAGGATGGAAAAGCATGAGGGGTTCAATGGGTATAAGGACAGATTTAAAGAGTCAAAATACAGTTTTCCAAGGCCATTAAACAGGCTCAGTGACTGTACGCTGAGTGATTACAACAATGCTCAGATAATGACTCTGCTTCTGTCTTAGACAGATAACCAACTACAAGCCCAAAGCCTCCCGTTCCATTAACATCTGCCATTATTGACACGAAACTACCTAAATAAAGTCATTCAACCAAGACATTTACACATTAAAGTTGATTAGCAAAGCATGGATATTTTGCACACATCACAAAATACTGAGATGTTCTGAGATCATTCAGACTGAGCTTTACAAAATTCAGCATCATAAACCAGTGGAATTCCCCAATTTCTATTTAGACTACTTTTTTACTGCACATATGTGGGATGTGCTGGACAAACAAGTCCTATCTATGGAGGCCACACCTTGCAATTTACAGGACTTAAAGGATTTGCTGCTAACGTGTTGGTGCCAGATACCTGGCACCAACATATACCTAAGGCATACCTTCAAAGGTCTAGTAGTGTCTGTGCATAGATGGGTCAGGGCTGTTTAGGTGGCAAAAGGGGGACCTACACAATATTAGGCAGGTGGTCATAATGTTATGGCTGATCAGTATATATTCTCACACTTCCTCAGGCGGTATTATAGATCACCACCCCTAGAATATAACGAGATTACCTTAAACCTTCGTCCTGTCCAGTGACCAGTGTGGCAGCTGATAGAACTCTGTCTTTAATGCGTTCTGGTTATGGACCACGCACAGGGGAAGTATTAACCATGTGTCATGGAGTTCACTCATGCAGTATTTGTTTCAAATAAAGAAGCCCTTATTTTAGGAGCTCAGGACATCAACAACACAGAAACGTTCAACTGCCTTTGTCAGAGTGTTTGGAACATATTGAACACCTAGGTCAAATGAACACCTAGGTCAAAATGACAAGATGGACATTGTTCATCTCGACCACTAAGGACCAGATTACGGAAATAATCAACATTATTCCTTTTATATAAATACAAAATGAGAAGAACATCTCAATCTATATGAAATCACTTTTAACAAGGTTCAGAAAATAGTACAAAGCTATTGAGTCAATGTCCTTGTTTAGATATGGATATTTGGAACCTATAAGAGTGTATATTCAGTATGGCTCACGGTGCTTCAGGCATTTTAATATATCTTTACTGTCTCTCAAAACAGATCCTCTATTTGTGTTTGTAAAAATGTTCTTTCATCTTTGATGCAAAGGGCCTGAAATGCGGACCATCTATTGCCAAGGTTGTATGACACTTGGACACTAACTATCTTTGTATCACGCAACAGGTTTGTATCATTGTTACCCTTTAGAACAAGCAAATCCCTTCTATTGTAACACATCTTTGGATATGTTCTAATGTAATTACCACATTTGAGAGAGTACAGTAGGCCTGTAAGTCCAGTGTCTGGAATCACACTGTTCTCATTTATTTTACAAACAAATGTGCATGGTATGTCCTTATCATTGTAAGGGTAGAGGTCCCTTATCTGTGTGGACTGGTAGATGAGTGGATCCTAGTATGCGGCATGATTTGTTTTTGAGATGTAGGGAAATGTATCTGTTTTGGATACATTTACATAGAGTGTCAATAAGAATGTCCCATTGTATCTCAATACCAATCTCCTGTGGCTTAGAGCATGGTTAGGCTCTTTGGAAGTGTATGTTTTATCTCTACTTTGGCTTGATGGGCTGTTGTCACTACCAACAATATTAACTTGTATAGTCTCTTTTGACGAATACTGTATTCAGACGTTTTCGTAAGTGACCAAAACATGCCAGTTCAAATTATTAAAGTTAGCAAGCCTTTTCGTTTACAATACATTTTGGCTTGTACAATATTATGACCGTTTGTTTTATGTGCACACATCAAACAATGTGTCAAAAAGCTGCTAGTCAACATTTAAGTACAGAAATCAGTTGATTATCTGTCTAACCCTGATCTGTACAAGAGTATGGTCATAGGTTCAGAAGCCGGTATTCACACATTTACATATATTAAATTTGCAACATTCAAATCTAGAACTTTGGTCTTGTATTTCCTTAAGCAATTCTCAACATCCAGCAAGCATTTACCTGTAACAAATTATACATAACATATTCAACATTTAAATATGTTGGATAGTACTATGGATGTACTATCCAATTTATTTAAATGTTGGTTAGTCCATCATTACATCTGGTTTGATGAGCAGCTGGAACTACTTTGACTGCCCACCTTGTATGTCCAGTCTTCTGAGAAATTAAATAGGCTTGTAAGTAGGCAATTACTCTGATTAAACTTAAGAATTGTATCACTGTTATGTTCCCAATAATATTTCAGTCTTTTTCAAATAGTCAAACTTTATAATTGGTATTTCATCCCTAAAAACACCAAATACTAAAGTTACTATAGTGTAACATTGGCGGATACATTTGTTAGTTTTTTGCCTCTTTTGTTTGTTTGTTCCACGTTTTCCCTGGAATGCTTGTTTTGTTTCTTCCCTTTCCCTCTTCTTGTTTGGTCCTCCGCGTCCTGCGTTTTGGTCCCCTGGCTGACACCTGATAGCCCCCCAGCCTGACAGATTGAACTGGCCAACACGGACCCAGCGGACAAGAAGCCTATCTATCAGGCACTGGGCCAACAGGCCGCAGTCCTCGGGCGGCATTAGGAGCTGCTCCAGTCCCACTGTGCCTCCTTATCATGGCAATTTTCTATGTCTAGGATTATAATTTAGGCTGTTAAGAAAGAAAACGTCTTTAGCACAATTAACAGTTTATTAAAAATTCACTTGCAAGGAGAGTCTGGTTCCCCATCACCCAGAGTGAAAGGGGAAGCATCTCTGGTAATTCCAAAGTTACGTACCATAGTCTAGGGGTGTGTCAAGACAATGCACAACAGTTCTTTATTAACAACACATCTTCACTTGGTTGACTATTATCTATTAGGTTGTACTGAAAGGAAGTCTGTTTCACCAGCTTCCCCTCAGGGGACTAGGTCCCCCCAGGTGACTAGTCCAATTCAAAAGGGTCACAAGTGAGATAATCACAGAGGGGTAATAAAGGGTCACGAGAAGGGAACAGATACACAAGTGGCTTTAACTCATTAACAGACTTCTTAGTTATTGCTGGCCATTTCAAACACATGACCACCGTAAACTTAAACCCTACCACACAAAGGAACAGATGCCCTCTGTGCGTGGCACTGCTTTACTCAGCACACATTCCTCTTACTTTTGCAGACACAAAGAATTCAGTACTTTCACATAGCATCTGTATTATACCGAGTATAATCCAAACCGACAGGTCACACATTGCCTACATCATTAGCATCCTCTTGGGAAGAGCTTTGTCCTGGGCAACTGCTTTGTGGACAACAGGAGGATCTGGGAACTCGTGAATGTCTTCGACCACTCAGAGGGTGGTTGGGATGCCGGGAGACGCCTCTTGTCCCTTCGTCAGGGGGCCCGCAGTGGACTATGGCGTTGATTTCCGCAGTCTCTTAGCTAAGAGTGGTTGGAACGACTTCTTCC
Organism: Novumbra hubbsi; assembly: GCA_016801125.1. Lineage (NCBI taxonomy): Eukaryota > Metazoa > Chordata > Actinopteri > Esociformes > Umbridae > Novumbra > Novumbra hubbsi. The sequence goes on along the minus strand of JACXGK010001111.1, from coordinate 13,730 downwards.
ACGGCCTGGACGAGACAATGAAGGATGAATTGGCTTCCTGGGATGAGCCAGCGTCCCTGGAACAGCTCATAGCCCTCTCGATACGTGTAGATAACCGGCTCAGGGAGCAGCGCCGCGAGAGGAATGCCCATCCACAGTCTCGCCCTCCCTTGTCTCCCAAACACGCCCCGTTGCCTCCTCCTTGTGCAAATCCATAACTAACTACTACTATCAGAATACCCTCGCAATTGAGGAGCTCCTTACCACAACAGCCATTTTAGGAGCTGGTTTTATCGCTAAAACGCTTAGAGCAAAAAAAGTAGGAGTTCTACAATTAGGACTAACACGCCCATTTTTTTTACAGTTTCTCCTAAATTGGCAAGTTAGGAGCTACTTTTAACCTTAAGATGTTTTTGTGAATATGGTCCTTGAGCAATAATTTGGTTTGCCTTTTAGTTCACAAGGTGGTACTTGCTCTCACTAAACTGTTGGGTGCATTTATTGTGTTCCCAGGCCATTTACACATTCTAAATATCAAAGAGGATTTTTATGTCAAAACACATGGTCTATTATTAATATGCATAGACTGGGCATATGTACAGAACACATTTTTGTCCGTAAGAATCCTGGGGGTGATTGGTGCAATTAAATGTACACAACCCCATTAGAGCGCTTCTGGGAGAACATGAGGGGGATTATGTGAACAGAAAGTAATTTCACAGGATCAATGTTCAGGTATTTGATCATATCATAATCGATCTGTCATGTAGGCTAGCCTACATTTAATAAATCTTTAACATGTCTACGTGTTCAGCACCTCTATTCCATGTTGAAATTGCCTGAAATCTTTTGTTAGATGACGTGATCACCATTTAACGGTGACTAGTCTGGAGGCTAGGTTGCCTGGGCCTTCTCTTGGTCATAGATTTGAAGGGAAGAAAACCACGACTATATTCCCCACATCATCCTGTTCTATGACAATTTCTATCTTCCCAAAGGCATTTTGATGGCCTGCTGCTTGGGGACAGAGGGCACTCGTGTCTGTGTTACAAAAAAGGTAAATATAGGAAATATAATGTGGCACACAGCAACACAAGGGTCAAGATAGAGATGACATTTGTGGTCCTAAAATCACAGTTTGCTGGTCTCCAAGGATGCGGGTGCGTCCGGATCAGACATGTGAAGTGGTGGCAGCATGTGTGGTGCTCCACAACATTGCCACCATTAGAATAGAAATAGCACCATGCCAGCTGCCGATGCCACCAGATATAGTGGACCCAATGACGTTCAATCACTCAACAGGAAGAGCTGTCAGAGACGCACGCCACCACAAATCAATTTTTCCACCAATAAAAATACGCATGAATGTATTCTTTTTATTTATGCATTTATTAATTTGGCATGCTCCTTTTCCTAAAAATTAAGGAAAAGTTTTAGATATAGAGACATTGATCAAAGGATGGTCAAGGTACAGCAATACCTTTTTGTTATGTTCCAGTGTTTCTATTTCCAGTTAAAGTTTCTTTATATCTAGATATCTATATCTTATTCTTGCAGTCGAGCTCAAGAATACGTTTATAGAGCACCTGCACATTGTCAGGTCCAGTCTGCAAAGCAAAACACATTGAGGGAACAAACATGGCATACAGGATTCAGCATTATTCGTGTTACATATTGTCAGTATGAGTGATTCTTTTAATAGCAAACGGAAAGCTACTCTTTGGTTTCTATATGAGGCCTGAGAGACAATAGCCATGGGTGGGGAGAGTGGTTGCTTAAGCTCCGCCGGAAAGCCAATAATGCAATTGTCAACTGACCAAAGGTTTGTTCTCTTGAAGGTTCATTTTCATTCTATGGATGTATGACTAGGAAAATCAGCTCATGACAACTTGCTAAGCATAGCCTAGTATGAGCCTATGTTACTCACCATGAAATAGACAGGAAAGTACTGAACAAATTATGAAATGGGTCAACCATGTATGTATGTCAGATAGGTCTGACATCCTCACCCAAGTCATCCCGGGCAGAAAATAAAGAGAAAAGCTGTTCAATTGTGTCAATGCATAAGCATTGATTAATCCACAGAACTCTTATGATTTCCACACTTACCTCTACCTGAGATTCAGACAAAAGGTATGCTGGTGGCTGGAGCAAAACCATAGAATCCCACTCAACTGTACATGAGTGTCATGTCCTGGCTGGGGGCCCCTGGCCATATCTGTGCCTCGGGGCTCACAGTCAGGGCATGACACATAGAGGTGCCTCTATGCCACTGTTGTGGGCTCCTCAGCCAGTTGCCTCTGATTGGGGAGCCTACTTAAGTTAGGTTTTTAGCCACACTCAGTGTGGTTTATTGTTTGTATTCATACAACGTTTACGGTCCTGTCTTGTTTAATTTTCCTGTTCTGTGGATACTCTACATGTTTGTTAGTAAGCTTTCACAGTGTGTTTTATTTTTAGTTAGTTATCAGTTTTTGCTGTTCATTTCAGCATCTTTCATTTACGTGTACAGTTTGTTTTTGTTTTGTCTTGTTTAGAAATAAATTCACCTTTTACTTTAAAATGTCTGCATTTGGTTCCACTCACACCCAAGACCGTGATAATAAGACAGGCATGTGAACAACATATCTGTCTTATGTATCAACAAAGGCTTTTGTACAAAGTATTAAATAATTATCAGTAAGTGTCATTTCACATTATTACGCATAACTTAATTTCTGACCTTATTGTCTTGGTTTCTTTGTATGTATGGATACATTTCATGTCAATGACATCTTTGGAAATATATTTATTGAGAAAAATGGTGATGTGTTCAATACTTATTTCACCCGCTGTACATTTATTTTAAACTGGGCAATCAAAAAATGTATATATGCCATTACCCTGAACATAAAGGGTGGACATTGAGCTGCCATCGGGGTCAGAATTGACTGACCCCTTGACCTCCTAGATTATGGCCTTCCTCTATTGTGCGCTAGTGCTAACTCCTCTGCCTGTGTAAATGTAGCAGGAGGTGGCCCTCCTCCAGTTTTCACTGTTTTAGCTTTTTTATGTTTGCTGTGAACATATGATAAGGCTATTAAGTGTAGGTTACACTTCACATCTGTACTGGGTATTACTGATGAGAACTATTAATACACTGTTACGTTGTAGTGGAATGAATTAGGACCTAGGGAAACCTTCAAGGCCTTTTATTTAGGCACAATACAAAAACACTGAAGGTTTTAGAAATCCAAATAGTGTGCAACATGCACAGAGGAAATGATTACCAGCCACTCTGGTCTGGAATACAAAGTACATTTGTGAAGAGGCAGGATGCCTCTACGATGACACATAACAGTAGACAATAACGCACGCCGAGACTGGAAACACAGGGGCTTAAATATCACGCTAATGGGGATTGTTGAGGATTATTGAAGGGTGTGTTCACAGGACATGGGGAAAACAGGACAAAACATACACGATGGCAACTAAAAGACCGTCGAACGCCAGGTTGCCACTCGACAGCAGCAAGGTCCGCCACCAGGGGGCGACGTGACTTACACACCACTTGATATTTCATCCTGACTTTTTGCCAGGTGCGCTTTGCACTGGGGTTGCAGCTGACACGGTTGTTTCAGTAGAGTCAATACGACAACATAGAGAACATATCACAAGAACACTTTTGACTAATTTTCTCAGTCGGCAATGAGCTGCCAACAAGCCTCCCTGGCTTTGTTGACCATCACAGTGTTCGATTTAGCCGTTAACTTTTCTTTGAACTCCTCATATCCTGTTATTATCAAGGAGCATTCTTCTGGGGGAAAATACGAAGCACAAGCCATTAGGGAAACATTCAGTCTGCGAACGCATTCCAATTAAGTTAACCCTGAGTCAAATAACAAACATCTTACTCACCGGCGTAGTACCGGTTAACACCAATTTAGGGAATAAGAGTTTGTCAACCCTGGGTTTTCTTGATAACCCTGAGTTAAATTTGAGTAGGTTGAACTCCCTTTGTAGTATTACCCCTCAGGTGGTCTAATTTCATTGTTTCTAGCACTTGATGAGGTGTGGTGTGAAAACAAAACTTCAATTTGTGTTGAGCTGACTTGGGCACCATGTAACCCTGCACATACTTTTTAGACCAACATGTCACACAAACCTCATGAAAGAAGAAAGTCTTAAAAATATATCTAGTTTGGGGTAGCAGAGAATCTTTGGATAGAGGATGTTTAATTTTGTTAACACTGTTGTTATCTAGTGTTTCAAAGCTCAATAAACAAAGTTGGCATGGGCACAATACAATCTACCTATTCGGTGTGAGTTCGTATTGGATTAACTTAATTCATACTATCTGAGAACACATTCAAATTCAAAGCAACATAAAGATCCTGGGCTGGATCATTTCACTTTGTTGCTTTTACAAAGCACCTACTCTTAACCCAACATGCTAAACTCCAACTGTCTCAGAGAGGCAATTTAAAAAACATTCCGCGCCTGTGGTTTATATATTTTAGTTACATTTAGATTTTTTTTTTAAACGGGTCGAACTGAGGCTCACAGTGTATAGAAATATATATTGAACGACGTACATTGTGAAATCTGAATGTTTCTTCAATGATTATTTAGCTTAATATTGTACTGTTGACAGTGTGAAATATGTAATGATATTTTAGTTATGGGTAAGTTTAAATTTATACTGATGAAGTAGACATTATTGGTCCATGGCCCCGAGATTGAGGCGAGGACACTGTGCTCAGTAAAACACACTATCTGACACAGAGCTTAAACACGCACACAAATACTGATACTGATGGAGAGCCCAGGAGCGAGAGGAGCAGAACAAGCCAAAACATTGCACTCAAGGTCGCCAGATGGCCCACTCCTAGACAACGAGAGCCACACAACAGAGCACACATACACCTGATTCATGTTTAGTGAGGTCTTCATGAGTCATGTTTAGTGAGATCTTCTGTAAGAGACAGGGAGGGGGGAAACTTTCCATATAAACAAGGTCCGCTGCGTTCGGACCTCAGATCTTTTCGTTTTGCTCTAACTAGAGGGTGAAATCTGATCTCCGGGTATATATATCTGTATTAATAAAGACAATCGCTTTTTTGTAAGACTTTTAATGTGTGAACATTCTCTGATAGGAACTCGGAGAGGTCTCTGACTTCTACAACATCCAAACATTTTTATTTTATTGACAAGCTTTGCAAATAATCGTAAGTTAATATCTGAACACAGGTGACGTAATGTAATTAAAAGTACAATTAATCTGGATAAACATGGTTACAGACAAACATTAAGAAAAATAATCGCCCTTGTAGAATTCAAACTACTTCCCCCAAGTCCTGAATCAGAGAATGTCCACACGGTCAACTATTTCCAAAGTAAATGCCTTTATTACAGATATATCTGGAGATCGTTCCCCAAAATACAGCCAAGAAGATCTAAAGTCCGTTCACATTGGACACAGTTTATGTAGCCCATTCCCCACTCAGTCATTGTATAGAAATTGCTGAGCGTGCTTCCTGCGTGGGCGTGTCCCGTCTTGCAGACCCCATCTCTATCCGTGGGGCCCTCTGGTGATCTCGGAGGCAGACGAAGAAGACAGTTGAGGGGGGCTGGCACCAGTAGATCTGACCTCGGCTAGCTCTTGTTTACATCCTCCTCCTTGTCTGCATCTGTGGGTCCAGCTAAAAGGCCATGAACCTGTCTTCCTATACATCCTATACAATTGCCTCTAATCCCATGATTTATGGTCCTACCTCTGGAATGTACTGATTAACATTTACAACCCCCGGCTGGCTATTTTCAGAGTATACGCCCTACCGGCACAGTTTGTTTCTAATAGCACACACACATCTAATCTTAACTAAAATATTCCACACCCTGCACTGACATAAAAATGGCATACATTGGTTTTGTTAGACATAAGCATAGGGGAGACCGGGAATGAAATCAACACCTTTGTTTGAGCGTAAGTAATTAACTATGTGGTTGTTTGTGCTAGGTCTTTGATACTTACTACCCAAAGCTGTTTTCTACAAATATAACTCACTTGGACATCAACTGCACATTCACAGATTATGGGAGGTAGTGTAAAATACAAAGAGTTGTCAATGCCTACCCCACAACTGCGTCACCTAATCCAGGCCGGGTTCTCAGTTTTTCCCTATTGAGTTTTAGCTCTGGTATCCCTCCACACTCTGGCATGCCATTCCCCTTATTACCACCCACCTATTGCGAACCTGGGGTCAACTGGAAGGGCAGAACCTCGGCCTCCCCCGAACCTATTGCGAACCTGCCACCTATTCCTTTATCAGTACTTATTTCTACCCTGGTTTTTCCCTCAGTTCTCAGTTCTCTGCCAGTTCAACCCCTCTTTTGTTCGCGTTTAAGCTCACCTCACTAAGATATGTTTTTGGTTCCTGCGCATTTCGTGAGTCCCTCTGCTTCTCCCAGTTAGTTTCGGTCCTAGTCGTTTTCAGTCTCCCATTGTTCGTCAGCTCCTTCATTGTTTCCCTGCCCGGCTTTTCTGGTCCACCAGTTCTTTTTTTGTACGTGTTTTGGTTTCCAACCCCTCTCCATATGCCACTGCACTCTATGTCATGCGCTTGGGTCCCCCTGCCCATCCTTTACCAGCCCAGTTTTGACAGATTGAACTGAATGTTGAAACGACACAGAACGTGTTCGCTGGGCCCTCGGCCAGCAAGGAACTATCCTTGCCAGGCACAAGGAACTGCTGCTGACCCTCTCTGCCTCCCCTGCGGACATCTTGTTGGTTTTTGGAGAGCCGTCGTGCCTGCCGACACCAGACGCCTCCAGAAACTTTCGTCAAGCGCTTTACCACCGGGAGTCACGTGTTGCTACACTGGAACGTTTTTTTCGCCCATTCCTTTAACAGTTGTAGAGGTTATGTTAAAGAAGGTGGTGGAGGATTACGATGAGGGTGGGGACCCCTGGTAAGGTTAGGATCTAGGATAGGCCCAATATAACAGGAAATTAGTTTCCAACTTTATATAAACACACACCCCACACATAGTCATATCTCATTAGAGGCTTTCATAGTAAGACTCCGCAAGAGGAGTAAATAGGTGCATACAAACAGACCGAGGAGGAGGCCAGGGAAAGAGTGTGGTTCTAGATAACAGTAAAGAATACAGAGGTTAGTTAAGGATAATTGGTATAACACAAATTTGTACAACAGGCATAAACTGTAAGCTGAATATCAGAAAGTGGAGCTAAATATTAAAAGGCATAAATTGTTGGCAGTGTGGAATATTTTAGTTAAGATTAGATGTGTGCTGTTAGAAACAAACAGGGCCAGTGGAGCTAAACTCAGAGAGAGCAAGCTGGTGGGGTGATAAAATGTTAATTAGTACATTCCAGAGTAGGGCCATGAGTCAAGAGATCAAGGAAGCCCACTCAACAGATTCTATCCAATGACTGAGGGGTGGGAGGGGCTGTATATAAACTGTGTCCAGGTGAAAGTAATTCAGATCTTGTCTACTGTACTGTGGAGAACGATCTCCAGATAGCTATCTGTAATAAAGGTGATTAGTTTGGAAAGACTTGGACCGCATGGACATTCTCTGATTCGGACTCGGGGGAAGCAGATTTTAACTCAACAGCAGTCATCCCAGGAGAAGGAAGTAATAAAGCTACTCTTAGCAGAAGGAGAGGGCCTGTGTAATGCATCGTATGAAAGAGGACCAAGGCGCAGGGAGATGTGAGACAAGGCAAAGGTTTTATTTCGATCCTTGTAGTTCCAAGAACTGATGTAAGCAATAAATGCGTCTAAACACAAAGAGCAGTTCACGTAGCTCGTACAACTCAATACAGAGTATAGGAAAAAGGTCTGAACTAAAGCTCTAGGAAGAGCGCTACGTACACGCAAACAAGTAACAGTCACAAACACAGGACCTAGAAACACAAGGGTTTATGTAAAGGTTGCACCTTTAAGGAATCAGGGAAGGATGCGTTCACAGGACATGGGGAAAACAGGACAAAACACCCACGATGGCGACTAAAAGGCCGGCGACGTCGAATGCCGGGGTGCCACACGAGCAGAGGAGGGCCCGTCCTGTGACGGCAACGTGACAGTACCCCCCCCCGATGTGCAGCTGTACCCCCCCCTGACGCGCCGTGGGCCTCGGGGACGACCCGGAGGACGCGGAGCAGGACGGTCCGGACGGCACCGTTGGAAATCCCGCATGAGCGAAGGGTCTAGAACGTCCGCCCGGGGCACCCAGCTTCACTCCTCCGGCCCGTAACCCTACTGAAGACGCCCCCTCCGACGCCTTGAATCCAGCAGCGTCCGGACTGCATACGTAGGCGCCCCGCCAACATCCAACGGCGGAGGGGGAGTCCCCTGCACGGCGTTCTCCTGGAGGGGACCAGTCACCATCGGCCTGAGTAGAGACACATGAAATGTCGGATTGATGCGATACGTAGGGGGTAACTGCAATCTATACGATACCTCATTGACCCTCCTCAGGACTTTAAACAGCCCCACATACCGCGGGCTCAGCTTCCGACAGGGCAACCGGAGCGGCAGGTTCCGCGTGGACAACCAGATGCGTTCACCAGGGGCGTAGTCCAGGGCGGCAGAGCGGCGCCGGTCGGCGGCGGTCTTGTGGCGCCGGGCCGCTTTGCCGAGGTGCACGTGGGCCGTACACCAGACGTTCGCCGCCCCCCGGAACCACCGTCCACCGCGGGCACCTCGGACGGCTCCGTGTTCCACAGGCCTAGGGACGGCTGGTACCCAAGCACACACTGAAAGGGAGTCAGTCAGGTGGAGGAGCTCCGGAGGGAGTTTTGGGCGTATTCGGCCCACGGCAGGTAGTCGGCCCACCGCGCTGGTCGGTCCATGCAATACGCGCGCAGGAACCTGCCGACCTCCTGGTTAACCCTTTCTACCTGGCCGTTGGATTCAGGATAGAACCCGGAGGTAAGGCTGACCGTAACCCCCAACTTCCCCATGAACGCCTTCCAGACCCTGGAAGTAAACTGGGGACCCCGGTCAGACACAATATCCTCCGGGACTCCGTAGTGCCGGAAGACATGAGTAAATAGCGCTTCCGCGGTCTGCAGGGCCGTTGGGATGCCAGGCAAGGGGAGCAAACGACAGGCCTTCAAAAACCTTTCCACGACCACCAGGACAGCGGTGTAGCCCTGAGAAGGAGGTAAGTCAGTCAGGAACGCAGGGGGTAAACAAAAATATACAGGTTTGTGTGGGGTGACATTCTCTTTGTGTTTTATCTCTGTCTTGGTTTGTGTTTGTCTGTCAGAGTGTGTGCGTTAGTAGGGCTGTTAATTTGTGTATGTGGAAATGGGAACGCTTGCTGTTCGATAACAGATGCACAGCCAATCTGACGGGTTGATGGTGAATGAACGATGTCGTTGGATTGTGTAGTGAGATGGATTTTCTGGTCGGCGGCCATTGTAGGGTTCAAATCTACTTCCCCCGAGTCCGAATCAGAGAATGTCCACACGGTCAAAGTCTTTCCAAAGTAAACACCTTTATTACAGATAATTATCCGGAGATCAGTCTCCGCCGTACAGCAGAAACAGATCTGACCCTCTTTCACCTGAGCACAGTTTATTTACAGCCCCTCCCACCCCTCAGTCATTGGATAGAATTTGAGTGTTGAGTGTGCTTCCTGGGTGGGCGTGTCCCATCTTGCCGACCCCATTTCTGACCGTGGGGCCATCTGGTGACCTCGGAGGCAGACGAAGAAGACAGTCGAAGGGGAGGGGCTGGCGCCAGGAGATCTGCCCGGAGATATCTGCTTAATTGTGTTTACTCTTCCCCTCCTGTGTTCCCTGTCCATATCAGGGTCAGGGTGATAAGCCAACAGACAATAAACCGGGTCGCCCTATTCACAGTGTCCTTGCCTTGATCTCTTGACTTAGGGTCCTACTCCTGGAATGTACTAATTAACATTTTATCCCCCCAGGCTTGATCTTTGAGTTTACCCCCACAGGCCCGGTGTTCTTTATAATCTTTACTAAAATATACCACACCATGCCTGCTGTTGTCTGGGTGAGGTGAGTTGTTGACACTGTAGTTGGAATGAAAGTTAAATTGTTTCTAGCAAGTGATAAAATAGGTTCATGGAGCAGTATATGTGTGTGCAACGATTGTTGTTGAATGTGTTTGTCAGTAATTGGTTTTGGTTTCCCTGTACGAGGGATCTAATTTTTTTATTAGTCCTAGACCAGGCTTAATCAAAATTTTGAAAATCGTTTGATCTTGGGTGCTTTTGCGTTGGTAATTTTCTTTGTTTGGTTAGTTCTCTTGGGGCCCTTTTATCAAGCACATGCCATTTCGGTTATAATTTTCTCTCTCCTTACCTGGATAGGACCAGTAGTGGAATCCTGGTTCCACTGGGTGCTTAGTTGTTGGCTTTGCACATCACAGTTTGGTCTGGAGCAGTTGGCCTTTGGCTCCGATACAGTCCGGGCCTATGGAGGCCTCAGTTAGGATTTGCTACTCCATGTCGAGCTGTTAGCTCAACATTTAACGGTTGAACAATGCACATTTTTGTTTCTGGTTGTATGTGCTTTTGGGGTTTTCTGATGAGAATAAATGAAATGGATAATTGGTTGAGATATTGGGTTTACTTTTTCCGCTTGCCCATAGGTTTTGGCATCATGACAACTCTGTGTCCTGGGGGACTGACTTTTAAATATTCCGTCGATTCACGTTTCTCCATGGATATGTGCCCGGCTTCCCTTTGGTTTACTTTGGTTGGCTAAAATTTTTATTTTTATTTTACTTTTGTGTTTCTGGCGATCACGATATCAGCCTGTGATGTTCAGTTTTTTGTTTTGAATTTGAGCTCAGAGCTCAAAGTCAAGTAAAATGGGTACATAGAGTTTATGACACATTGTGTTTTTGCTGACTGGATAGCTATGACATCATATTGGTATCCGTTATGCTCAATAGTCATAGTGTTTGGTTTAAATGGTTTTTGGGGATTGTTAAATTGATGAGAAGTCTAACATACTAATTGAGTAACATAACATACTAATAGAGTTAAATGAATCTTACAATTTAGTTTTGGGCCAGCAACATTAGACCTGCGTTGTTTGGAAGACTGGAAACTGTGGGAGTGGAGTTTGTTATAGTTTGAATTATCACAAGTGGAGGGTTCTGTTCTGGTGATTGGGTTTAAGGAATGTTGACTGAGTTTAGAGCTGTAGGAGAGTGGCACAGACCCTGAGGTTGGGACCCAGGGGAGAGTGTGGAATATTTTAGTTAAGATTAGATGTGTGGTGTGCTGTTAGAAACAAACCTTGCCGGTGGGGGTAAACTTAGAGAGAAGGATGGGGTAATAAAATGTTAATTAGTACATTCAAGAAGTAGGACCATACGACAAGAGATCAAGGGGGAATAGGGGGACCTGGTTTATTGTCTGTTGGCTTATCACAACTGACCCTGACGGGGACAGGGAACACAGGAGGGGAAGTGTGAACACAATTTAGGTGATATCTCCGGGCAGACTTCCTGGCGCCAGCACCCCCCCTTCAACTGTCCTCTTCGTCTGCCTCCGAGGTCACCAGATGGCCCCACGATCAGAGATGGGGTCTGCAAGAAAAGGACACGCCCACTCAACAGATTACATCCAATGATTGAGGGGTGGGAGGGGCTGTATATAAACTGTGTCCAGGTGAAAGTAATTCAGATCTTGTCTACTGTACTGTGGAGAACGATCTCCAGATAGCTATCTGTAATAAAGGTGTTTTGTCTGGAAAGACTTGGACCGCGTGGACATTCTCTGATTCGGACTCGGGGAAGCAGATTTAATCTTCAACAGCGGCCGGACCTAAATTGTGATTTGGGGTGAGAACGCAATACGCGTTTAGGGACGTGCAAGTAGGCACATTTTCAGTAAGTTAGTGTTACACAATTCACATTTCACATAATTTTTTGACGTGTGATGACACGCAGGGGCACACAAAGATGTACAGATTTGTTTGTGGTGAAGTTCTCTTTGTGTTTCGTCTCTGTAATGTTTTGTGTCTGTCTGTCCGAGTGTGTGCGTTCGTAGGGCTGTTAACTTGTGTGTGTGTGGAAATAGGAATGCTGGTGGCCTGGTGAGTTTTTGGTACTGTTGGATAACAGATGCATGGCCAAGTTGACGGGTTGATGGTGAACGAACGAACAAAACTGCAGGAGTTTGATTAAGGTATTATGGCAAGTTGATTGGAAGGTTTCCGGGTATGTGGTTAATAATGGAGAAATTAAGGGCAAGGTGATGGTTGATGGTAAATCATATCGTTTGATTGTTTGGAATGTGAGGTAAGCGTGTTCGTGGTAGTGCTTTGAACTTTGAAAGGTTTGGGGATGTGGTTGGATTGAGTAGTGAGATGGATTTTCTGATAGGCGGCCATGCATACTGTTGTTTGGGTAATTTGAGTTATTGAAACTGTAGTTAGGATATAGTTCATTTGTTCCATGTCCAGACTGCCCATGCCGCACTCCTAAATTTCCTGTGCGGGAGGGATCCAATGTTTTTCAGGTAATAAGTGTATTTGGTCACGTTTACCCTTTTGGCGGTTCGACTGCCTGTTTTTAGTAGTTTGTTTCGCTGACATGCGTACATCTGCCCCGGAGTGATCTTGGGTACTATTGCATTGGTTAGTTTGGTTTGTTGTACTCTTGGGGTCCTCTTATCAAACACACGCCGTTTCGGCGGTCATGTTTTCTCTCTCCTTCTCTGGAGAGGACCAGTAGTGGAATCCTGGTTACACTGGGGGCGTAGTTTTGGCATTGCGCATGCCCATAAGGTGTAGGGTTCATGATAACTCTGTGTCCTGGGGGGACGGACTTTGAAATATTCTGTCGATCCACGTTTCTCCATAGATACGTGGCCTGCTTCACTTTTGGTTTTCTGTTTATTTTCTTTTTGGGCTCCTCCTGGTATTATCTCTTAGTTGTTGGCACAACTAGCGAGATAAAAAGGGGGGAAGTGTCACAGCTGTTGTGCATGGCGAAACCAAAAGCAGACATCTTGATTGAAATGGTGATTTATTCCACAGAACACAAAAACAAACTACACAGCTAACAAAACAAAAGGTGCTGAAGTAAACAGCATACAAACGGAACGTTACATATACAGGAAACAAACAGTGAACTTATGAAACGAAAGGTGTAGCATATCCACATGAAATGGGAATAAAACAAGACCAACCGTGAACATTGTTGTGATACACAGAACAAACAATCAACTGAACACAGCTGCTCTGACTGGGGAGCCCACAGCGGCATAGAGAGGGCCAGAGGCCTCTCTAGGTGGCATGCCCTGACTTCGAGCCCCAAAGCATAGAGTAGGCTAGGGGCTCCCAGCCAGGACATGACAGGAAGTTGGAGATTTAAGGGGATTTTAAATATTTAGGGTAGTATAAGAGGTGAACTTAGAGATCAAAGTTATACAAATAGGTACACAGAAAGTTATGACACTGATATTTTTATGGCCCATACTCACTGTAATTGGTTAAACTTGTTTTTGGGGATTGTTAAAATTATGAGAAGTCTAACATGCTAATTTCAGAGTAAAATTGATTCAATGGGTTTTGTTCAACACGTCTCAGGTCCAACGCATTGCCACAATCATACTTTAGACTTAGTTCTTTCACGAGAAATTGATGTTGTGGATCTATTAATTCTCCCAAATGACCCTGGAATTTCAGACCACTGCCTTATCACATTTACCGTTAATTTAAAAAGCCAAATTGCACCCCAAAAAATGACTTTT